>LPNX010159696.1:1369398-1430783 GCA_001517045.1 Pseudotsuga menziesii | reverse complement strand
TTCTAAGTTCCGCTGTGCATTAAGTTTAATTTCTTGCATAAGAGTAGATCTTGGTTAGGGTTTAAAGTTTTTAGTTATACCCACAATTAAAAACCCAACAGGATCAACCCTACAATTTTTAAAAACTAAGGAAACATAAAATAAGTTAATCTTCTGTATTGTGCAAATACGTTCTCTGCGATGTAATGTCACACCATCCCTGCAATTTATTAAGAACTGAAGCAAACTTAAAACAAGTAAGATACTTAGAGAAAATAAGCATTAAATATTTACCAGGGACACCATTGTTGAGCATGAAACAACAATTAGGGTAGCATAAGGTACCCATATTGTCTTTTGCCGAGTGTAAGTGTATTCATATCCAGTCCCTTGAGATAAAACTCCATACTGTCATGCCCCATATCTCTCTGTCTACTGATCATCAAAAAAAATAAAGAAGAAAAGGCCGACCTGACAAACAATGGAAGAAAAGAATGCAGAGGCAAAACAAAAAACGGGAATGCATGGCCATGCGAACGAAACAAATAACACAAGCAAATAAAATAACAGAGAGAGACAGGGTCAGAGTGAAACTTGAACTTCAGTCTTCCATTTTGGCTGTCCCAATTGACATATATATAGGTTAGAGGGACTCTCTTCCAAGATCCAGTGTGCTTTTTTAAAACAATTCCCCTGCCAAACTTTCCGTGTTTTTCTTAGCAGTGTGCTTTTCTTGCAGTGCGCGTTAGCAGTATGCTTTTCTTGTCAGTATGATTTAGTAGAGTAGAGACAGCCGTTATCAGAGACGATTCAGAGTAGATACAACATCGTCTGCGGGATTCTTATTAGAGAGGCTGTCTCCGACGATGTTGTATCTAGCCAGAATCTTACCAGAGAAAGTATGCAATACCGTCGGCGGGATTCTTATTAGAGAGGCTAGCCACCATCTTACCAGTGAAAATATGCAATACCGTCGGCGGGATTCTTATTAGAGAGAGAACAACCTGAAACCCACAGAAATGCGACGCGATGGGTTGTATGAAAGTGAAAGATGGAGTATCTGCGACATGCAAAATACACGGAGGAGTGACAAGTTCAATGAACGGTGACATGTGTAAGTAAAATTTAATATTGTCACATGATTTGATTTTATTTTATTTTGACATGATTTTATTAAGAAAATATTGTGACATGATTTTATTTTATTTTAATTTGAAGCAACCTTCAATTTTCATTTACTAACTATTAACCACCACTCATGTTGTATTTGAGTATAATATGAATTTGGTGTATCTGCGACATGCAAAATACACGGATGGAGTGACAAGTTCAATGAACGGTGACATGTGTAAGTAAAATTTAATATTGTCACATGATTTTATTTTATTTTATTTTGACATGATTTTATTTTATTTTATTTTGAAGTAACCTTCAATTTTCATTTACTAACTATTAACAACCACTCATGTTGTATTTGAGTATAATATGAATTTAAATGAGAGTTTGAATTTCTTTATTCAATGAAAATGAAACAAGATCTATGAGGTGGCAAGATCTCAGTTATTATGTTCCCGAGAGGGAATATATATGAATCGATTAGATGAATTAATTCAAGAACCATATTTAAATTTTTTTTATTTTTCAAATGTTTTTATTATACTTTGATTAATTTTTATTTTTTGAATTATTCAAATATTGATTTAACTTAGGTTTTATTGATCTTTTGCAGATGACTTAGGCCTAGGGCTTTGTGCCCCAAGGGGCGTGATAACGTAAGCAGTGCTATTGGAAAATGGTTTTCATTTAAGTTTTCATTTATTTGAGAATTCCTTGCCAGACACTTCAAATCAAGCGTATGTCAACTGCCACACGACCATTGAAAAGCAATGGCCAAAGTCCGTATACCAAAGAGTGGCACGAGGTCTGACAACTACTCTGCCTGACATCTTTGAAATCTGGTGCACCTTCGAGCTGCCCCTATGCGGTCACCTGATATTTGCATGCATTCAGGAGCCTGGATATTTGCATACATCTGTCTGGCATGCATTGGGAGCCTGGATATTTGCATGCATCTGTCTCGCACATGCATTTCCTCTATATTTTAACATAAAAAACAGATGGCATTTAGTTGTAACACAAGAATCGATCGGGTATAATGTCATCTAGCTGCATGTATCGGGAGCCTGGATATTTGCATGCATCTGTCTCGCACATGCATTTCCTCTATATTTTAACATAAAAAACAGATGGTATTTAGTTGTAACACAACAATCGATCGGGTATAATGTCTTCTAACTGTAACACACATGTAGTTGTGCTTCATCTAGACTTGGTTGGATTCCCATTCATTCGGTCATCTCTGCCATGAGCTCTGAGCTAGTTTGTGATCACTTGACTCTGCCCGACAGCTTAGGTATGCCTGTTGGTTCTATCATTTATTACTGTATTTCCGTATTTTAATCACAATAACCAAAGAATAGTCCAATATCATCTCAATCAGAATCATCCAATATCATCTCAATCAGAATCAGAATCATCAAGCTCCGGAGAAATTGTAACCAAATACATCACCGGCCTCTAGACGCTGCAAATTTCACTAGACTCGTCGGCTAAAGTATCTCAAAGCCCTGAAGGGTTGGGGCTATCAGGTAAGAACCATTTACACATTCTTAAATCTGTTATTACATTTAATATTTGGAGTTGGAGAAGTAATATATAACGACGTAAAGACCAATTGCATGAAACCCAGTAAACCATATCAATAAATATTAGAACTGGAATATATGCATGTCAATTGGTTCAATCTTGAAAAATATTCCATTAATTTCCAGAGGGTGTTTGACTGCTATGCAACAGGTCTGAGAACAGGGCGGATAATCAATATACTTGTTCAAAGATGAGAATTCGAAGCATCCTGGCCAAAAATTTTATGCTAGTCTAATTGTAAAAGATCGTATTGCTTCATACACCAGTTTTCAGTGGCATACTGTCTCTGTAGTTTGTGTCCTTTCTTGTTGTATTTCGTGTCCAAATTTGCAAATTGATCCTGGAAGATTCGAACCTGGATTGTTTTCCATAAAACCCCAAATTATGTTGGATCTGTTAAGTTGTACAGGATCTGTGTATTACATATTACGATATTACGTTGTATAGGAAATATGAGATTCAAGGTAGTGGTAATAATTTACAAGGATACGTGTTTAACTTCTAGCAATGTATCAATAGTAGTTACTGAAATTTGTTACCCTACACACCATACATGACATCTAGGTTGTGTTTACAACTATTAAATACTTCCTTTTCGAATCAGGTTTCATGTACAACTATCCGATCCATCCTCTTCAAAATGAATATGAATCATCATATTTTGCATATGTTAAAAACATATAAAAAAAAGAATAGGTTTTGTTAAGGTATAAACATAATAAAAAAGAATGCTCAATAGATAGTAACCATTTAAAAAAAACATTACTCTACCAAATGTCACAATCATTCAATTTCCAATTTTTTTTTAATTTCTTTTTTAGAAGCTTAGGGTCCAACACATATTACTCAAATTTTAACCAAAATATAAAATTAACGGTTTCTTAATTTATATGTTTGTTTGGATATCTACATTCCATCCCTAAAGAAGCAAATAAAAAATGTTCCAAAAGTTATGCACGTGAGTAACTCATTCTGTTGTAAATTGATTATTTATTAAAACGGTTAAAATTATCATAATTATTTAAGACAAATTGAGAGAACTTACTTTAAGTGCAAGAAAGAAACTTTTTAAAGTGCAAGAACAAAACTTTTCGCAATGTTTTTCATAAGTGAGCAATTACCATGATATAGTGCTCCTCGATACAGAACCATTCGGCAAGGTAAATATACGCAGTATACTCTCTAGAAATATATAAAATAAAGCTTGTGAATTACTTCTTCTATGAACGTCAATCAAGCTTGATTTCTCTTCTAGAGAGTCGTTTGTTATAGACAGAAAGTTGCAAAGCGCAGAAGTGGACGAGTTTATATATTGCAAATTACTATTGCATTGTCTGCCACCCGAAGTAAGTATGTAATTTGCATATGGTAATATCCCTCAGTTGTATCCCTTTAAATGTCGGTAATTTGTAGTCATAATGTGTGATTTCGGCAAAGACTTGGTTCTCATGATTATAATTTGTACTCATAATGTGTAATTTCATCCTCAAAATAGTTTTCATCATTTTCATCATGGGAGGAAACGAAGGCTCCACAGCTCAGAAGCAAGCTATTACTGCACAAGAACGTCAAGAAAGTGGTGACCTGTGACATCAATAAGGTCTCCATTAATTTATGGTTTTATTGCTTTTATTTTGACTTTTTCTAGACTTAAATAAAAAGTTGTTTCCAGGAAGTTGTTGATTTTTCAATGATGCTGGGTAACGAATTTTTAATTCTTCATTTTCTCAAACTATACTTTATACTTCTTAGGTTCTTGCTAAAATTTGAAGCTTTAATCAAAATTCTATGAAAATATATCTCAAGTTGAGCCTTCTTGGAGGCTCATATTATTCTATACCACACAAATTGAAGGAGGGATCAATATCAAGAACAAGATCAAACAAGGCAAATCAGGCATTGGAAACAACTTGTTTTCTCAAATTACTAGTTTATGTAGCTCTGCCATGTCTAAAGAAAACAGTCCTGATCTCCAAATTGTTGCTTTTAGAAAATGGTGACGCAAAATCACACTCCTGTTCACCAAACTGTTGCTTTAAGAGATACTGAGGTGGGTCCGTTTGAAACTAGCCGTGTTGCTGGACGGACCTCTGGATCAATCATACCATCTCTCAAGTTTTTTAAGAAGGTAGGGTTAATACCATTTCATTACGTTTTCTTGGTTTTCCCTATCCATATTCAAGCAGTTGTGAAGAAAATCAACAATGCAGAATTAGCCCACGAAAATCAATTTGTGTGTGTGTGTTTTTTTAATAGAATCAAAGGCAAGAAATACCTAGTTATGTTTTGGGGGAAACGAGGAAAGTTGCAGTGTTTTGACCTGGAGAAATCCAGATTATCCCCTATTCAGCAATAATTTTCTTTACTGTTATGAAATTAAATTATCAATAATGTAGCATATGCTTTTGGAAGGGAAATGATGACAATTTGTGGATAAAGCTAAAATTGGATGATTGGGAATATTGGTTGGTTGTGATACTCCCCAATGATATCGATTTTAAAGATACTTGATTCGTCGCTGAATAGCATACGTTTTAAGTTCTTTCACTAAATATAGCCCAGGCCAATGACATTGGTAAAGCATTGCACTTAATATATCAAATTTGACTGTGAAGAATATCTTTGTAACAAAGTGCATCATTCTCCCTCAGAAAAATATTGGGAATGACAACCCCAATCTAAATTTAAGTTGTTTTGGATCTTATTGTGGGAGCTCCAGCATTTTTATACCTGCATGGTGTATACTGATGACAAATTTGATGGAATGTGAGCTATGAAAATGGGAATCGTGAAGTATTTATTGTTCCGGGGATTCTAACTAGGGTTGCGTTATACTGATCACAAATTTGACGAAAATATTTAAGTTATAATTGTTTTTATACATTTCAAGGTTACCGCACTCAATGGCCTGATAAATTTTAATATTAGAGTATATGTTTACCGTTCAGTGTTTAGTAAAAAAGTCGATATCATCGAAGGTGTTTTGACTTGGATGGATTGCTTGCAGGTGGTAGCAGAATTTATCGGGACATTCTTCCTTATATTTGCAGGTTGCGGATCAGTTGTTATTGATAAGAAAACCAACAGTTCCATTGCTCATCTTGGTGTTTCGCTTATATGGGGAGTGGCAGTGATGATCCTAAATTACGCCATGGGTCATATTTCTGGAGCTCATTTTAATCCTACTGTCACGCTGGCTTTTGCAACTGTGCAAAGATTTCCATGTGTTCATGTATGTATATATGCAGTATGATTAAAAAAGTAATCTGATAAGCTAATCAAATATTGCATGTGTGTTGTTATTTTATTGGTTGAAATAACTGGTATTTCCATAGACTCCAGCCAACATAGGAGCTCAAGTTGTTGCATCAATATGTGCTGCATCAATCTGTGAAGGAAGGCCAGCGAGTGAAGAAGTCAGTGACTTCATTTACTGGCAGGATGGAAGAAGTGAAGAAGCTGCCAGGCGGCTTTGACAGGCGTCCAGTTTGGCGTCCAGTGAAATTGTAAGTGGACGCACGAAATAGAAAAGAATAGTGGGAAATCGGGTTCTTGTTTACTGCAATTCTAAGGCAAATAATTCAAAGTTGTGTTCTTTTTATGGTTGGTTCGGTAGTTTCAGAGTTTCTATGATGTATTCTTGTTCTTAGATGCTTTCTTATATCCACAATCCAATATTCTTGTTTTTATGGCACCCAACACATGTTCCTTACCTTCGACGGTCTCCAGACTGGGCTTTGCCGCGTATTTAAAGACATCGGGATTTGTTGAAGCGTTTCATCTCCTCTACGAAGGTCAAGCATTCTCAAAAAATTTCGGTGCTTGGTAGATGAGTGGATGTGATGGGAAATGCAGAGTCATTTGAAAATACAAATGATAGAAAAAAAATATAGTCTGGCCTCTGGTTTTCCTTTTGGATCTAGTTACAAGCTCTATAGTTTTTGTAGAAGCTTTTCTTTTGTTGTATATAGATTCAAGGTTATATGCCTAAATAGTTGAACATTCAGTTTCAGTGAGGCGTTAGCCATTGTTTTTTTTTTACAATTTTTGTTTTCCTTTCTATTGTCATTCATTCAAAACCGTAAGCTTAGACTCTAATTCTCCCTTCAAGTTTCCTTAACCTGGATTCAATCTTGGATCGGATTTCAATTCGCACATAAACATCATTTCTTTTCGAGCATTAATACTAATTGGAAAGGGAGGCTTTGCTGCCAGAGGTTTTGAAAATTTTTGTTTTAGTTTTAGTTCAGTTGTCTTATTAATGAATCATAGGATATAAGGCTTCTTAGTCTCCTCTCAGCGTAACCTCATAGTATCTACCTCAACGTGATTCAAGAATTAAGAATTACTAGCATAACCCCAAAGCTGGGGAAATGAAACACCGAAAAGAATTTTAGTATATCTAAAATTAATAGAGAACCTGGTTTCTTCTCATGTTGGTTTAAAATGCATTAATTTTATTGGGTCCAGTCCGGTTGGCTCACCTTATTGAGTAGCTGAAGTTGGGAGGAAACAAGAAGACTCTCGATCTCCGACTAGTGTGTCTCACATGTGGGGGCACGTTGATTCTAATATTGGTGCTCCCAGTACTGGTATGTAGTAACTTGCTCACATCGTGACTGTCCTTTATCCAGCTATTGAAGAGATAGTACCGTCTAAGCCAACTCAACTTTTATAGCCAGAATAGTTTATTTGCTCATATCCAAATCCAAATGCCCTTTGGTATATCTTGGGAATCCTAGACTTTACACCAAGTTTTTTCATCTTTGAAAGATTACATTGAATTCACTGTGAATTGGATTTATTTCAAATTACATTGAATTGACCGTGAATTGGGTAAACCTTACATTAACTGCAGCATTGGCCAGGCCTTCAATAAAGTGTTTTTTATTATAAAAACAAATTACCATGAATCCTGCCTTTAACGTAAAAGACCTCTTACTTAGCTTGTGTTGAATAAATGAGAAAATAAGGGGAAAAGTCGTGGAAGCATGAAGGGATGAACTTGTGGGAGAGTCAGAAGGAAAAGAAAAAGGTGGAACCAATGAGCCAAAATAAATAGAGTTTATGCTTTTTCTCTCCTCGAGCTTTCTAGACTGCCAGCTGTATTGCATTGAAAATCTCATTCCTGGACATGGGAGGTTTCAACCAGGTGGTAGTTAACCAAGGGTGTGTGGAACTCAATGTGTGCATGTTCAGGCTACGTGGTGCTCTATGTTTAAGAAACACTTGGCACATAAACACTCGGTTCAATAAACATTGGGCAACAACATCACATTAATGATGTTGCGGTGGGATTATGAACACTTGGAATGTGTGGTTGGATTATGAACCGTTGGATGGACGGTTGTTTTACAACCAAGCGCTTATAAACCTCTTGGTAAATATTTAACTCTAATGCTCAGCGTGGCCCAACTACTTGCCGCTCAGCTTGGAAGATCAACGTGGCCCAAGTGCTTGCCTCTCAGTTTGGATTACCATGCAATTTTTTTATAGAGTAATAAAGAAAATTCAAACAAGGTTGCTATATTTTGTAGCAAACTTCAAATAGGGCCATGATGGCACTCATGAGTTAAGATAGGGATGATCAAACACGAGAATAACCTAGTCCGAGTCCCACTCCCAATTGCGTTGAGAAGGATGTTTTACGGCAACAACAACAATTTAGCTGATGCTATGGCCATGGAAATGGTTAATTATGCGTAGGCACATTCACACCCTCCAAATGGTAAACTCTTTTCTCTCTTAGACGCATTAGACATGGCTACATACGATTTTCCTTTTGACTTGAGCTATTTGCTCTAATGCATTGTATTAAAACGTCCAACATGGTAAAGATACCTAGATTTCCCATTGTTTTTGCATAGGGCATTAAGAGTGAGTTTTAGTCCTTTAGATCTGAACTATGGTTTCGACCATATATTTCCCATATGGGTCTGACGTTTATGAAATTACAGAGGAGCCTATACATAGGTATTGAAATAAATTTTCCAAGTTTTCTCAATGCTTTTATTTTAAAAGCTCGAATTCCCTTTTGGGCCCTTCTCCCCCCTCCTTGAAGCAATAGAGAGCTCCCTTCATGGGAGGATAGTTTCCATAACTCCTTTATTCCTTTCTTTCTTGAGAAGCCCTATCTCACTTGAATTTACTTCACCTAAGTCTACCTTAGGCTCCTCCTTACCTAAGCAATTGCCACTCATAGCCCGTGGTCATTCCTAGGAGGTCGCTGAAATCCAATCGCATAACTAGAGAATGTCTGCTTATATAATCAGCTGGCTTATATGAGTGAAATATTACAAATCATTATTTCCAATACATAGGTATTGAAATAAATTTTCAGAGAAAACTCATAGCCCGTGGTCATTCCCAGGAGGTCACTGAAGCCAATCTCATAACCAGGTATTGAAATAAATTTTCTGGGTTTTCTCAATGCTTTTATTTAGGTTGCAGATTGTACAAGTGCATGACTTTTTTTTTGTTTTGCAGTGTGAACCCTATCTTGCACCGCCGCTTTACAATGGAGGGATTCTTCAAAATGGCATTTTTATAATGGAACCAACAACTAGACTAGTTACAGAAGTGCGAGTGTAACCCTGCGAATAGAGAGTTAGGTAGGATAATGGCAACAAATATCAAGAGAGTCAGCATAATAAGATTGCTCAGTAGCAAACTCATGGAAAATTTCTTTAACAGATCTACTTCAAACCTATAAATCGGTTGAAAATGAATGAATGAATGATAATAAACCCACATTCAAAGTGAATTGATGTAACTACATAAAATTGATGAGAAAAATGCAAATCACCTCAAGATTATGTTATAATTCTCCGTGTAACTACTGTTAAATTCAAATGTTTCCCATGACTGAACCATTATATTACAAAGTTGCATAGTTTTGCGTTAGTTATGTTTTATCTTTTTTATAAGATTAAACCAAATTTATATTTAACTTATAAGAAAAAAATTATAAATAAAAAAAAATATATGGCAATATACGAAAATGTAAAAAGATTTTTGATATTTTTGAAAGAAAAAGTATATTTTTTATACACAAATACATTTTTTTTAGTAACAAAAACATAATTATAAATAAATAAATAAAACTAGGGAGATATCTTTGAATGTCTTTATATGACTTTAAGGAACTCACAAAAATATTCTAAAGATTTAAAAAAAAAAACCAATATTATGAAGTTTTAAATTAAAAAAAAAAAACAAATATAAATAAATAAATAAAGCAAAATTTCAACTGTATTTGATTTGAGAGGAACCCAAACCCATTTTAGGAAACCTATCATTAGAAAACTAGAAAATATTTTTTTTAAAGGAAGTTAAGAAGATCTTTAAGAAAAAAGAATAGAAAGAAATTAATAAAAGTGTACCTTGGTGCTATTAAGAAGAACATATATCTCCTTTTTAAAATATATAATTGTATTTTAATAAAATAAAACTAAAATACTGTAACACTATGAACAATGTCCAATGGTATGAGCATTGAGGCTATCTGTATATTAACAACAAACACCACTTCATTAGGACCCTATAGATGAACGACGAACACTTGGCATTACTTGTTGATCAACGACAATATTGTATCAAATGTAGATAAACGGAGATGTTGTATCAAATGATCAAATGATTTCTGATCACTGCGAGGGTGAAACTCTTCCATTATGATAGTCATGAATCATGCATCTCTACCTATCTCTCTATGCCCCTGGTGGCGAGGATTTTAACTAACAAGACTACACTTTCCCTAGAGTTCCAAATTCAGAATCTTCAATTCAAACAGGAAAATTGTCATCCAATATAAATAAAATGATTGTCCTCCACAATTTTAATGATGATTCACCAACAAGGTTCCAAGGCTAAACAATTCTAACATTACCTCTGAAGCAACTCACTTCCAAAGCATGGCCAATTTTTAACACCTTAAATTATTCCCTTAGCTATCAGCCTATGATTTTTAGTAAAAAATATTGTCTTTACAAGTGGAGAAAATTTGCCACTATAAACTACTTTCTAACAACTCAAATGTGGAATGATGATCAAAATTGGGCCAACTGACATATGAAAAAATATACTTCTTTCTAAGAAGAAAGTTGCAGCATTTAAGAAGAAAGGACAAATTTTCTCATATTCCAACTTAAAGACAAAAGGTACAAGCATACAATTGCAAATTTACTCTCCTAAAAAAGCAACAGTTGTTGTCGGGAACATTGCCACGTCGTGGTTCTTGTTGTTAATATTTATTGTTACATTACAAAAGTTGTAAGAGTATGATACTTTTGACACAAAATTGTAATACGGAAGAATATTATTTTGCCACAAAATTACTACGATTTATAAATGTTTTGTCGGAAAAAAGATAGTTCAAAAATATGCAAAATGTGCACTAAGCATCCTTTTTCATGATCAAAGACTCAATTTGTTACATCTTAAATATGGATACATCCTCGTAAACTTAGAGAAGAGTGTAACATATGTGTAGACTTCATGGAAATATATAGAAAAGACAACCTTCATCATGACCACTAAACCAAATTCATAAAATAATTGCAACAAACTAGAACATGGATATACAATATAGTCCTTCAAGCTATGATTTGAGTTAAGGCCAAGCCCAAGGCCTATGTAACAGTTGAACAACCAACTACACAAGAAATAAGACTACAAAAGGCATTCACCTAACCCGGCATAAAACTCAAAGAAATGCCAACACATTTACTTTATGATGAATATAAAACACCACAAAATGTTATATACTTACATGGTATCCATATCTCCATGTGACATTGACATGACAAATCTACATAGTAACTCACAAATATTCATTTCATATTAAAATCATTTTACAAGGGATGATTTGTTAGAAGTGGTGTCAATTTCCATGGAAGTGGTGGGACATAAAGATTTGATGGAGCAAGGTCAAATATCTGATTCATTTTTGGCATTTCTTTCACTTATAATTTTGGATATGACTTATAATTTTGGTTATTTAATCAATTTGTGATGATTATGCAAATGACATCACTTTGTCATGTTAAATTGAGACGACAAAATCAATTATTTGATTGTTATAAAACCAGCCTAGATCCATATCCTAGGCTCTATCTGAAAGCGCCGAAAGGGATCAAATCTCTCAATGTGCAAAACTCTTCTCAGGTATTGCACACAAGGATCTATTCGAGGAGAGGTTTGCACCTCGGGATATTTGATTCCTCTCGGCTCTTGATAGAGCCTAGTATTTAGATCGAGGCCAGTTCCAGTCGTGGGCAGTGACACAAAACTAGAGTTTGATCATCATTATGTAATTATATATATTTGATGATTATCATATTGTAAGGAACCCTTCTAATCCATTGATGATATCATACCTTGGTGGAATGTGCACTTCTACACCAATCCATCAAACTGATTTGATCATTACGTAATGTCAGGAAGAATGCTCATGTAATCCATTTTTCCAATTATCCCAGCCTTCTTCAGGGTCCTAATAAAAAGAGTGAATGCTTCTCTAGCTTATATATCCATTTGGCGTAGGGTTCACATAATCTTCCCTCTTTCCTATTGTCAAAGACTATATCTTATCCAGAGCATCTCTTTCTATGTTCTCATGTAATAGATCAATGTATCAGGGTACTTGGTGTGAGTCCATATGTTTCGTGACATTCATATTCTTGGCTTCAAAGGTCATTGTCATGCTCTTCAAGTCAATCACCCCATAGTTCTTATAAGCCTAATCTATGACCATATGCACTAAATAAAGATCAAGTCTACCATTAATCTCAAATACTTTGAAATCCATGAAGGTTTTGACACTTTCTATATTAATTTCAACATTCTCCTTTCATCCAATTGGGAAGATGCAGTATTGGTTCGACATTCTTCGTCTTATTTTTTATGTTTCATTCGCCATTCCTTTCGCTGCTGCATTCTTCTTGCTACTTCAATTTTTTTCCTTTTCATTGTTTCATTACTCTTTAAGAATGCATTCACACGTGTTCATGTCAATGTGTCTTCTTCTTCATTCTCTACCTTCTATCATCTCGTTTTAATTTCTTCCTACGGATTCTTCTCTCATCTTCATCTACTTTATTTTGCTTTGGTTGCATCATCACTGTCAAATTATGCTTCTTGTTATGAATTCTTCTTCTTCATTATCTGCATAATTTCGTTTCCCATTGGGAGGACGATTCCATTTATCAAGACACCTACGATTTTCTTTCATTTTCAATCATATGCTTACAAAATGTGTTGCTTGTTGGGTTACACAAAGACCAATAAAACAACCTATGACCTTGGGTTGAAAAACTTAATTGAAACTCCAATATCATGATTTTATGTCACATAAAATGGCTTAACATTTGATTTTTGACTCACCCCTATCTTCGAATGACTTTGAACTTTACTTCAATTTCCTTTAAACTTAGACTTTAATTCAAATGTGGAATTGACTTACCTCTCTGCATGTTCTCGCTTCCAAAGCCCACATCTAGCTTGAATCTATAATTAGTGACTACATATCTTTCCATTCACTGATCACCTCTTAGAGTCTCTTTTTGTCTTCCACGCAATGACTTATTATGATTAGTTGATAGCAACAACACAAACTACTATTCTTTGTAATTTCTATCTACCTCACATGAGTTTTTTTGGGTATTGAAGTCCACTTCATCATTGAACAAATCAAACATAGTCTATCTCATAACTCAAATATATGATCCTATTATTCTTGATTTGATTTTATTTACTTGAATGCTTTTTCATTTTCTCATTGAGTCATCAAATATATTAGAAAGTTTATATCTTGCATACTTGTGCTAGAGTTTAAGGTTTTATAATTTGTAGAGAAAAGAAAGGTTCTTCTTTCCTCAGGTGTTTGTACATAGTTGTTCTCCTCTTCTTTTAACTTTTTCAAATTAAAAAGTTATATATTTTTTTATCTCTCAAATTCTATTTAAATTTGTTTTTTTAGTAACATAATACTCTCTTATTTTTGTATTGCTTCTCAATAATATAAGAATATTGTAGTGGGAAAACATAATTATTATTATACAATACTCCATTAAAAAACATATTAAAGATGCTTTCACAAGGTTAAGTCTAACCTTATTACTATTTATGATAAATTATTTCTGTATATTTGTTAATGTACTCTTTGTATATATTATATTTCAATTAAAACATATAACAAAAATGAGAAATCATTTAAATTATAATCGTACAAGTTATTTCAAAGCTATAAGATAGAGTAATTCTTCATTATCATGATACATGAAGACCAAACATTAAAAAAATAATAATAATAGAATAATTACTAAACAATCAAATAACTATTATGTTAATACAGCACCTAACTTTATAAATAATTATTTTAAGATAAAAATTATAATATTTTAAAACCTATCTACTATGAATTTTCACAAGCAATGAGAAAAAATATCTTTAATATAAATGCCTCCACACATATAATTTTTATTATATATTTGAATAAAAAGAAAAATAATATTTACTTTTGAACTTCCTTTTATAAAAAATGCTCATAAAGCCATTGCAATATGGGCACCAAGCTCCATATAGGTGAGAAACTTTATAAGGAAGTATAACCTTTACAGATGTTAACTTGTACGATACAGGGAACTATATAAGGACATATAACCTTTACGGATGTTAACTTTTATGATACAGGGAACTCATATTGTTGTCTTGTATTTTTTGAAAGGGTATTTTTTTTTTAAATAATCGAGGTCAAAACCAAAAATAAATTAACAAAATTTTAACAATGTAATAAAACTATAAGTTTTATTATAATTATTAGTTTTGGTTGGAAATAAAATATCATTTATTTTAATTTTATTGATAGCACGCCGTTCTCATATGTGATGTACAAAGAGGTATACCTACATCTCCAGAGATTGGACGGTGTCATCAAGCCTTCGCCACTGCACAATGATACTTTCTCTAGAGAAGACCATTGGAGCGAAGGGATCTCTTTGGACGAGAGCCTGCCTTTCAATATCACAAGTAGGAAAACGGTCTTGCTTTTGACTTGCTCGCCCAGGCTGTTATTGTCCCCTTTGAACTGTAGCTCAAGTAGTATGTGCCATCAGTACGTGGAAGAAGTGGAGGGAGAAAAGGCCTGCAGGAGTGCCAATTTATGTTGCACTTATCAGGTCGGCAGTTCGTCCTCTTCACACAAAATACATGTATGGAACGGGTGTTGCAGTCCTTATACCAGCATCCTGGATCTGAATCCGGTTGTGCCTGCAACAAATTGGAGCAATGGAATGGAAATACTGTGGGCTTAATTAACACAAACATAGAGGCAATGTGGAGCAGAGCACAAAGGCTCGCTCTCATACACAAAGGAATGGCCAAACCAATTCTATTATTGATAGAGAAGTAGTTACAATATATAGATGACAAACATCATAACAAAACAAATCATAGATCCAAGAAAGGTGGATCTCAAACCAAATCATGCTGAATATAGAAAGTACACATCAACCCAATCCCTACCAATCTGTCTATCATTTCTACATTATTCCAACATACCCCCTTAATGTAGAAATGGATTTTCTACAACACCTAATTTCTGCCTAAGGATCTCAAAGTGAATCTTGCCAATAGGTTTTGTAAATATATCAACGACATTATCACTTGTGTTACAATACATAAGTTTAATTTCCTTAGATTCAATCTTTTCTCTGACAAAGTGATGTTGCAGCTCAATATGTTTTGTCCTTGCATGATAAACTGGGTTGTGTGCCAGCTTGACTGCACTTTGATTGTCACAATGTATATTTGTGGGTTCTGCTTGCTTTTCTCCAACGTCTTCAAGAATCCTCCTCAACCAGACAGCTTCACATGTAGCACTAGACATGGCTTTATATTCAGCTTTTGTGGATGATAGAGAAACAGTTGGTTGTTTCTTGCTGCTCCATGCTACGACCCCTGATCCAATGTTGAATGCATATCCTGTAGTAGACCTTCTGTCATCAACGTTTCCTGCCCAATCAGAGTCAGAAAATCCTGCCAATTGAACATCAAACTTATCAGTATATAAAAGACCAAAGTTCATTGTCCCTTTCAAATATCTAAGGACCTTCTTTGTAGCCTTCCAATGGCTTTCATTTGGCTTAGCCATGAATTGACTAAGAATGCTGACTGCATATGATATATTTGGCCTTGTAGTAGTGAGATAATTCAGACTTCCCACCAACTGTCTATACAAAGAACCATCTGCATCTTTTGTTCCATCTTGACTGCATAGCTTCACATTCTGTTCTAAAGGAATTACTGATTCTTTGCAATCACTCATATGGAATCTGTTTAATATTTCCTTCACATACTTACTTTGAGTGATCATTGTTTTGCCAGATTCTTTCCATACTTCAAGTCCCAAGCAATAGTGAAGTTCACCAAGGTCTTTCATTTCAAATTCCAGTGACAACTGATTTTTTATTTCTGCAATCAACTTACATGCATTTCCTGTGATAATGAGATTATCAACATATAAAGATATTAAATAGACATTTACTTCCTTATCTTTCTTCACATAAAGGTTAGGATCACTTTTGCTTTTCGCAAAGCCTTTCTGATAAAAGAAGGTATCAATCTTTATATACCATGACCTAGGAGCCTGTTTCAATCCATAGATAGCTTTCTTTAACTTACATACATGATGCTCTTGTCCTTTCTGTACAAAGCCTTCAGGTTGGACTAAGTACACTTCTTCTTTTAGTTCACCATTTAAGAAAGCAGATTTTACATCTAATTGATGGATCTTCCAATTATCATGAGTTGTAGCTAATGCAACCAAAATTCTAATTGTATTTAGTTTTGCTACTGGTGCAAAAGTTTCCTCAAAGTCAATTCCCTCCTGTTGAGCATAACCTTTGGCAACTAGTCTTGCTTTAGATCTGTCAATACTTCCATCTGATTTAAGCTTATGTTTAAACAGCCATTTACATCCTATGGTTGTTTTGTTCTCTGGTAATTCTGTTAATTCCCAAGTTTGATTCTTCATAATAGAGTTATATTCTTCATTCATAGCTTCAACCCATTCTTCTTTATCTTTGGCTTGTTTATAATTCATTGGTTCATTCATTGCATTGGACATTAAAGCATAGTCATCATACCTTGAAGGAGGACGAGTCTGTCTTGAAGACCTTAGTCCTACATTGCCTGTAGGGGTACCATCCATTATCCTTCTGCTTTCTGCTGTATCTTCATCTGAACTGATAGAAGTGCTCGTGTTGTTTCTGCTATTTTCACTGTGACTCATGTTGCTTCCATTGCTTCTGCTATTCTGTTCCTGCTCCTTTTCTTGTGGCTGATCCACTTCCTACTACTGAATGATGGAATTTAATTTCACATATTCATTAGTAGAACGGTGTCCTTGGCCATATTTATCACTTGTATCTGCATGTTCATGGAACACTACATCTCTGCTTGCAATTAACTTATGAGAGCTGGGGTGAAATAGCTTATAAGCTTTATGATCATTGTGATATCCAACAAAGATACATTCAAAGGATTTAGCATCTAGTTTTCTTCTATCATCTTTTGGTATATGTGCAAAAGCTTTACAACCAAAAATTCGTAGATGCTTAACTTCAGGTTTATATCCATAAAGGACCTCAAATGGTGTTTGCAGATCTAATTTCTTTGTTGGACTTCTATTTTTCAAATATACAGCAGTAGTAACAGCTTCAGCCCAAAAACCATTCGACATGTTCTTACCTTGGAGCATACTGCGAGCACATTCAACTAGTGTCCTGTTCTTTCGCTCAGCTACACCATTTTGTTGAGGAGTGTGGGATACTGTAAATTGTTGATGGATTCCATTCTCCTTACAGTATTTCTTGAAAGCTCCAGACACGTACTCCCCTCCATTGTCAGATCTGAGAAATTTAATGTATTTTCCTGTTTGCTTTTCGGCCATCATTCTGAACTCCTTGAAATATTCGAAGACATCTCCTTTTCTTCTTATAAAATAGACCCATGTGTATCTAGATCTATCATCAATGAATGTTAGAAAATATGATGCACCTCCTAATGATCTATTCTGCATAGGTCCGCATACATCTGTATGGATTAATTCAAGCAGATCAGTTTGTTTCTTTTCTTGATGTGTCGGGAATGCATCTCGGTGTTGTTTTCCAAGTGCACAAGCACTACATTCTAAATGCACATTCTTTATAACAGGTAGACTGTCAACCATAAATTTGTTCTGAAGCAGCATAAGATCATGATGATTAATGTGGCCATACCTTTGATGCCAGAGTTCCTCTGTGGTGATGATGGTGGATGCCAGTGCTTGATGACCATCTTTGCACACATCTAGCTTATATAGTCCTCCACACCCTGAACCTGTAGCAACAGTCTTGTAGTGGTCTTGGATATCTTTAATATGACATTGGTACTTGCCAAACTCTACCTTTAGGTCATGTTCGGTTATGGTTGAAACAGAAATAAGATTCTTTTTAATACCAGGAACATACATAACATTATGTATTTGTTTCAATTCACCATTGGATAATTTCACCTTTACTTTTCCATAACCTTGAACTTTGAGTGACCTATTAACACCTAAATAGATGTGAGTGTCATTAAGATTCTCATTATATTCTTCGAACCATTCACTCCTACACGACATATGTGCAGATGCACCTGAATCTATGAACCATGCATTCTTATCATTTGTCTCAGTAGACAGAGCATCCTCAGAAATAAATAATCTCAAATTTCTAAATTCATTTTCAGGAGTGTCTATGTTAGCAAAATTCCCATTATGATTTGCATTGTGATTTCCATTGTAGCTTCTACCTCTATAATATTTCTTCTGATAATGATTTCTATTGAGGTGTCCTGGTTTGTCCCAATAATGACCATCTACTTTATTTCTAGAATGATCAGTCTGAACCATACCTTTATGTTTTGAGTGAAATTTGCCTCTGTCTTCATTCCACGATCTGCCACTATTTGCCTCTATCTCGATTCCATGAGCTGCCTCTGTCTCCATTCCATGGCCTGCCCCATGGTTTGCCTCTGTGCATATATCGACCTCTTACCATCAGTGCAAGATCAGAACCTTGAGCCTCAAGATCATAAGTTTTCATCCTCTCTTCTTCTTGAAGCAGAATACCTGTGAGTTCTTCAAAATTTGGGGGTTTTTCTCTCGCTGCAAGTGCTGAAATAAACACTTTGTAATCGGAATGCAAACCTTTCAGGGTGATATTTACTTGATCAGTACTATCTACTACGTCACCTATAGCTGCCAAGCTATCACTCAAATCTTTGATGCGAGAAATAAATTTACTTACCCCTTCATTTGCTTCCATCTTGATTGACAACAATTTGGTCTTCAGAAACAATATGCGATTTGCATCAGTTGTTTCATATAGTGTTTTAAGCGTATCCCATGTCTTTTTAGACATGTCACATTTTCTGATGTGAGGGATAATCTTGTCTTGCACAGACATTCGTAGAGTCACCTTGGCTTTGGATTCCCTTTTGTTCCAATCTGGGATTAACGCAGGATCTGCGGGCTTCAATTCAGTGCCATTCACAATCGTCCAGCCACCGAATAATTCAAGAAAAGTCTGCAACTTGAATTTCCAGTTGACATAATTCTCTCCATTTAATTTGGAGGCTTCATTGATGTATGTATCAGCCAATTGCTGTTGAGCGGCGGCAGCCATTTCACTTAATCTGAGAGGGAGAATAAAAAAAATCAATCAGTAAAAAAAATTCACCTTTCTCATCTACTCTGGAGCGGCCTCTTCACTTTATCTTCACGGTGGATTCTTCAAACATGATTCAATAGCTCAGCTTCTCACAGTAACACTCACGGCCTCCTTTCTCACGACTCTACACATCACAAAAAAAAATCACAGCAATAGCTGGCTCCCACAATAGGCCACGATGGGCTCTTCTCTCCAACAGGCCACTATGGGCTCTGATACCAAATTAACACAAACAGAGAGGCAATGTGGAGCAGAGCACAAAGGCTCGCTCTCATACACAAAGGAGTGGCCAAACCAATTCTATTATTGATAGAGAAGTAGTTACAATATATAGATGACAAACATCATAACAAAACAGATCATAGATCCAAGAAAGGTGGATCTCAAACCAAATCATGATGAATATAGAAAGTACACATCAACCCAATCCCTACCAATCTGCCTATCATTTCTACATTATTCCAACAGGCTTCACCACTAAAGCCTTCTTGTTTATTTCAGTGAGACTGCGGCGCAAATTCTGTCTTCCAACCTGCACAATCTAGTGGTGGAAGAAGGTGCCTTTGCAATAGCAAGTATTTTTGGGATCCCATACCAGGGACCTGCTCCAAAAGTATGTTGCTAATTCCATACACTGAACTGGAAGATTCCTCCCTTTTATTTTTTTCATCTATTTTTATTGACATTGAAATTTCAAATTCTTGGAATTTATATAGCTATCTTTGTTTTGAACAACTCAGGTAGGTGCCGAAGTCCTAGAGGTTGTCGTCGGCAAGATCTTTTAGTATGTTGGTATTGGAAAAACCTACTAAACGCAAAGATGAGAGTCCACGCGGCCATTTGGAGTCTGGAAAACGTTGAGGTGAGAGAATCCAAACATTTCATGGCACTGGAAAAGGGCACATTTGGAGGGATGTTGTTGGGAACGCAGGAATTTGCAGACACCAAGCGAGATGGTAGAGTGAAAGTAACACAGAGCTTGGGTGAAAAGTGGGCATGTTTCCAGGCTAGGATTTTAACTGAGGCATA
Organism: Pseudotsuga menziesii; assembly: GCA_001517045.1. Taxonomy (NCBI): domain Eukaryota; kingdom Viridiplantae; phylum Streptophyta; class Pinopsida; order Pinales; family Pinaceae; genus Pseudotsuga; species Pseudotsuga menziesii. The sequence continues at coordinate 1,410,315 of LPNX010159696.1, read as the reverse complement.
TTTTAAATGCTTGGTCTGGCAAAAAAACATCCATCCTTAAAACTCAAGCATGGTTTTGCAATTAAAATTCAAGAAACATTTTGCAATTAATCTTGGAGCTGGAGATGGTGAATGGCAAGGAGATTAACTGTTCAGATTCCATCTTCCTTGGTTTCCTTTTCTTTTTATTTTATTAATAGTCGACATAATAGTTTTTATTTTTTATTTTTCTTTTGTTTCAAACGTTACAAATTATGATTAGACAAATGCTACAAGATCTCCATCATACAAGATTGGACAAACGTTAAAAGATCTCCCTCATATTAATAGCTGACATAATATAGACAAACGTTACAACATCTCCCTCATACCAGGCAATATTATTTTTGGCCAACATAATATGGACAAACGTTACATCCACAAATGTTACAAGATCTCCCTCATACTGGGTTGTAGAGCGCCTCTCGGCGCAATAATAATAGTAATTATAAATAAAAAGAGCCACGAGGTGGCAATGTCACCACAGTTGCTAAAAACTATTTCTATAAGACAAAAACTATCTAGAAATATGACAATTTTGCCACAAAATTGTAACATAAAAGAAAAAACTCCCACAAAATTAGTGTTGGTCCACATAATTGTCAACAATTAATTATAATATTGAAACAAAAAAAAAAGCAAGATGAATCATAAATAGAACACATATAGGCACTCCAATACTACGCAATCATAGCCGACGCTCTTTCGTTGGGTTTTGGAGCACCATAGGCGGAGGGCCTAGTGGTGTAGGGTTTGGTCGAGGCGGAGCAACCCCATTGGGGTCAAGTTTATTATCAGTTTGGAGTAACTAGAGGATGTGGTTCATATGAGGGCATTGATGTGTGTAATGGCCATAAGTGTTACAAATGGCGCATGAATGGTTAGTCTACAATTGTGGGTTCTTCCCAGGTCTAGCGAGACGTTGAGGATTCTATGCAGGAGAGTTGCCTCTGTTATTGTTCAGAGGGTTAGGTTGTTGGCCACCTCCTTAAGGCTGGTTGTTACCTCGATTCCTACCTCTTTGTCATCTTCCCTGCCCTTATTGGTGATTGGGGGTGGGTTGATTAGGGATTTTATGTTGTGTGTAGACCTGTCCTAGAGGAGCATGAGGAGTCGGGGCCGGAGCTGGAGTAGGTTGCACAGGTGGTGGGTAATAGGAAGGAGCAACTAGTGCAACTGTGAAACCGACCGACTAGCCGTTACACAAGTGTGCCGAACAATTCAGTTCGTGAACGTGAGGAACTGGTGCGGGAGGCGCATAGGAAGGTGTGGCCCCGGACTTTGTCTTTACATGTGAAAAATCAAGGGCATACTAGGAAACACTAAGGGTGTTACCAGAATCAGGTGGTATCGAAGGAGAGGCCATGTAAAAGTGAGGATGTTGGTTAAAAAAGTCGATGACTCCATCAGCAACATGGGATTCCCTTGGAGTATTGCGATGTGAGGAGCCAACATGGGGAGCACCGAGGATAATGGTATACAAGTAACTTGATTGGGCATATATAAGATCGAATTATTGTGCTTTTAGGATGGCTTCCTCCTCGGTTTGTGGGCGCTCATACGCAACATCCTTGGAGATGAGGGGAAGTAAGGTTTTGAGAAACCAATCTAGGAAAATCCTATCATCTAACAGGATTTTACACAAGTTATGATGAAGACACCATTCATGGATATGATCTGTGATATGGGTAGTTTTGTTTTGTCTACGGGATAATAAGATTTCCACACCCTCATCATAACAGACGGGTAACTGGAAGTATTGAAGGAACATCAAGGAAAACGAGGAAAATTCCAAGTAGGTGGCATGAGGAAACTCGATATACCACTTGGTTGCAACACTTGTGAGTGTGCGCTGGAATAGCCGCAATCAAATTGAATCATCCACTATGTTGTTAGATGAAAACCATAAGTGGAATGACATAATATGGCTTTGGGGGTCCTCTCCCACCTTTCCTCCAAACTTAGGGATGTTGGAAGGGAGTTTGGTAGGCATAGGAGGCCATAGTGGGTTATGACAAATGGGGTCATTTATCAACCATACCAAATTAGGTAGGTTGAGGCTAGCCATAAATGGTAAACTAGAACCGAGAATGGATCGGGAAGGGCCAACAACGTTGTTGGCACCAACATAAATGTAGTTCCGAATTCCGATGGATGACTGGGGGTGGGTAAGGTTAACTTTCGACAATAGGAGTACTCACTTGGATGGTAGGAATAGCCGAAATGAAAGTTGAAGGGCCACCGCCCCCATGTATAAATGGTGGTATGGTAGGAACCACGGTGGCGGTAGTGGGGGCATCACTAGTGGGTAGCGAACCAACAGTAGTGTGTGCGGTGGAAAAGGGTCCAAAAGGAGAAGGACTTGTAGGTCTAGTAGAAGGTATACTTGGAATGATGGGTGGGACCGACACAAATCCACTATCAATCGTCCCCCCTAAAATGGGTTAGGAGGTATGCCAACCATGGGGCTAGATGGAGCAGTGAACAAGGTGGGTTCAGATTGGTAGGAATCCGAATCAGATTCAAATGTCGTGTATGGCTCTGAAGGTGGTGAACAATGTCGAATATGGATCTGACAGTGACGGTTCAATGAACCAAACTGAGGGGTATGCCCCTTAAGTCTATGCGAGTAGCATGGCAGAGTAATGATGACTTGATGGAGTGTTGTGTAATGAATGGAAACTCAAGAGTATCAACCACGGGGTCAAAAACCCAACTACAGTCGAGTGTGCAGAAGGAGAGCGTACAAATGGTGGCTCATAGGCCAACAACAATCTCTAAAACTGAACTGCAACAACAGGTTACAGTAAGGCGAGTCGACAACAAAGTGGCCAGAAAGAAAACAAGCAGCACTACCTAGAAATAAAATGACACACTAACCTATGGGGTAAAAGTGCACGCAAACTCCTAAATCCAAGCTGGAAGTCCCTCACAAATCGTATCCTTGCTAGGGTGATGAAATCCTAGTCAGATAATACGAAATGGAAGAACAATAGGCTAAGAGAATCCCACTACCGAGAGGGACCTCCGGGTAAAATATCCCTATAAAGAATGGCAACTAGTCTACCTCATTCATGACACGTCTGGGATGGTTTCTTGGCACTTCAACCCTTTGGGCCTCGACACCTAGTATACTCTGGCATGCACAAGGAGGACTATGAAAAGTTATCCTTCAGTACATAATTGAGTGTGGTATTCCACCCTGACTTCTGGAGCTCCTTCGTTGTGTCTTACTTCCACAAAGTGCCTCATCCCCCCCACCCCCCAATAAACTAGTTGTTACCGTTTCAAAAAGTACATGAGTGCTTTGGTCCCCTAATGGACAACAACTTTGTCTCAATGTAAGTGACAAAGAGGTGTTATTTGGATGCCTATCCCCAATGTCCTAACTTAGCTACAATATTGTTTTGGTCCTCAAATTAGGTTACAATGTTGGTTGGAGTTAAGTTAATTTTTTAGGGTGGATTGGGGTCATGAACCAAGCGTTATGTTTGTAGGGTGTGAGATGTGTGCAAATGATGTGTATAAAACCCAACAATCTCATGACCAAGAGGCAATGATCTCACTACCAGGATGCAAATGCAGATAAATAATAGTAAGTGGCCGTAAATATCATGCAAAATCACAACTAATTCTTCCAGAACATAAAACAAACACAAGTAAATGAATGCCTAAGGCACTGATCAAGGTGTAGGAAACACACAGGGGGTCTCAACTACAAAGATCAACTCAAGGGGGGCACATACAAGGAAAAGAGGACCACAAAACGAACCAAGGGGTTGTAAAGGATCAGATCTGGATAGAAACAGGTCAAGAAGGGATAAATCACAAACATGGGGTCTAGAACAAGGATCTCAAACATCGAAAAGGATTGAAAAATTGCAGGTCACACCTGTCGGCAGAACAGGCGTGATCAAGATCACATAGAACTGGGAAACAATCGTGATCGGGGCAAAAAAACAATCAGAAGACTCAGGTCGCACAAAACATGGGATTAAGCGCAACAGGTCGCACAAAACTGAGTCACGGTAACTACCGGGGTCGCTCTGAAAGCCGAGACAAGGGCGATATGGATTTCTAGTCCAGGTCGCACTTATTGGGGCAGAAGGCATGACCTGGGTCGTGCTTATCGAGAAAAAATGTGCAACTGGGTCGCAGCTTTCAGCCGAATAAGTGCAACTCGGCTAGAACATAAATTTTTTTGGAAAAAGACTATCGGCTTGGGCTGGGGGGCAGGCACTGAGGCAAGGTCGGTTCGGATATGCCGCGAGGGGGCCAGATCTGTGACAATTGAAGGTCGTAAAGGAGAATAAACCAGTAGAAACACATGAAAAAACAAAGATCTGAATGGATCGACCGAGTGGAGTCGCTAAAACTATAGTTGATATTTCTCCCCTAGTACGTGCAAAAGCACCTACCCTAGATCGTCTGGATCATAGGGTAGAGTTCAACAATGGAAACAGGAAACAAGAACAACAATAATAATATTTTTAGATTTTTTCAGATATATTTTACTAACTAAAAAACATAAAAGAATTCATAAATTTTTCTGTAATGTGGGCCACCATAGCCATCCAAGGAAATGTTTTCACAACTCCATGGTTTGGTTCTCCAGTCTCTTCCACGAATGGTTGTCAAATGGGGAAATGAATCCAAATGGGTATGGTGTGAACTCAATGTACACTGTGGGAATGGTATGGAGGAACAATGACAAGTGAATGAAAAGTGATGATGTGTGATGTGATCAAAAGTGTGTTTCTAGATTGGCCAAAAAGTTTGACTAAAAGTCAAGGAATGTTTTTTTAGGAGACCTTCACAATGTATTTATAGGATGGTAATGTTTTTTTAGGAGACCTTCACAATGTATTTATAGGATGGTAATGTTTTTTTAGGAGACCTTCACAATGTATTTATAGGATGGTCCAAGGGTTTTTGACCCATGGTAATTTATTGTCCATGGTATTTATCTATGTTTTTTTACCCATTCTCATTTTTATTGTTTTTTGGCCCTTTTTGGAGAGAGTGGAGATGAATCACAATAAATGCTCAACTTCCCTTCATTTATGGGGGATGAATAATAATGTTTTGGACCATATTTAGTGTATTTTTAGTTGTGAAGGTCAAAATGGGGGAAATAATGGTGGGAATATGATGTATAATTATGGTTTAGACCATGGAAAGCTAGGTGAACATTTTTTGGTGTTAACACTTACCAGTCTCCCATCGAAGCCTTGTGCGTAGCCCACCATCTTGCCAGAGTGGCCTTCAACGCTTCTTCAACCGCCAACAAGAGACGAGGCTCTGATATTTTGTCTTCTAATTCACTAATAAAAACTACCAAGTTAGGTAGTCCTTCATACGTTGGCAAGTCGATGACTTATGTCGCTACCCACCGCAACGACTCAGTAACTCATACTTCATGTAACCGGTTATGCCAGTTCTCTAGCGCATCGTCAGAATCTGATGATGCATAGCTAGTGCTTCATCATCCCAGCTCTCCATCTGCAGTGGGATTGATATAATATTCAAATATATTATAGGCATTATCCCATCCTCCTGCAACTTCATCTTTGATTGGTTCGACATATATTTTTCCTTCTTGGGGATCGAGTGGGGCAATGATCCGTATGGCGCAATTCTCAAAGGTCGTTACCCTTTTCTTGAAGTTAATAACCGCTAAATTTTCATTTTCCCAACCAATTCCTAATAACGTGGGGAATGAGATGACCTCGTCGACTATCTTGATAACATTGAAGTCTGTGTATGTCTTCAGTCCTTCCACTTTGATTGGTAGACGTGATACTCTACCAATTGATGACACCCTAGCATGATTTGCTAATCTCAGTTGTACTAGGTACCAAACCAACTGTGGTTTCCCCATCATTTTCCATGTTTTCTTTGTTAGGATATTTACATTCAATCCTAGATCCAAGATGACCGAGTCCACATCATAGTCACCAATCTGGACATTCATCCTCGTCTCCCTTCCTGTTTTCTTCTAGTGTAATCACTTCACTGGGCGGTACTGTCATCCTTCCTCTTGTTGATACAACAAGGTTGTTATCTCTGCTAATGCATCTGGGTCTTTTGCTAATGTCAGACAACTTTCTAGAAAATTTTCCAAAGTACTAACCTTTCTTGATGATCTCGACAACTTTGTCTAATCGAAGACTAGTGGCATCTCATAGACATGTAGCTTACCATCGTTCTTATTCAACATGTCTTTTGCATCGAAGAAATTTTCTTTAATCGTGTTTACATCAAATTGCACCTTCTTTTGAGCCACTGGTCGTATATTTATTAGTGGTTCATCAGCTCTTGTTGTAGTTCCTCCTCGGGTTACTACTCTGAAATTCATTGGTTGAGTTCTTGGTTTGGCTGAGATCTTCCATACATTCGATCCTGGATTTTAGTTCTGAGTTGCATTCTAATTCTATTGTATTTGCAGTGCGTTCTTTGCTTGCCACTTCACAATCAATTGTGGGCATTCTTTGACGGTATGGTCTGCAGCACTGCAATAGGTACACTGAGACCGTAGATTCAAATAGTCCCTCTGATAATGTCCCAATCCTTTGTAATTATAGCACGTTATCGGTCTACGGCCTCATCCTATAGCTCCTCTGTGACCTCCATTACATCCTCCATAAAATCCTCCTCGAAATTCTCCTTGTTGCCGGTATGGTTGTTGGTTATATTGTGGTTGGTTGAACTGCTGCTGTTATCGATTAGGCTGTGGCTGAGTATACTACGATTGCATTTGATTAAATTGCGGCTGAGTATACTGCGGTTGCGGCTGGTTATACTATGGTTGTAGTTGCAGTATTTGTATTGTTCGTTGCTCCTCTCCCTTCATAAGATATGCGTCCATGGTCCTTTCTTGGAGTAAATCATGCACTCTACAGTCCTTTTCCTCATGGCCGACCGATCGACAGAAATTACAGAAAAGGTTCGTTGGTTTTGACACAACCTTCTGAAGGTATACACATTCTTCAGACCGATGTCCTCTAGCCTGACAAATTTGACACTAGGGAAATCCTCCCTGACTTAGTGGATTCAGGGCTCCAACCTACAAGTATCTACGAAGGTCTGGACATTGATCCCTATGATGTCCCTCTAATCGGCATCAACTACACCATACCTCTTCGCATAACACTTTTCCCTTCTTAATATCTTGCAACTAAATTGTGAGGTTCACTAATTGTGACTGGATCTGGCGCTATTTTTCCAACTGTTGAAGCTTACAATTTCATCACAATTTCTAGAGCTTCTGCTTGAGATGTGATCTTCTATTGCATCAGCAGCGTACAGATGTGTGGTACCAAAGTTGCGATAAACCATTCCGTATGTTTCGCATCACTCATCCCAAAACTAAGCTTAGCCATCAGAGTTTTGAATCGCTAATCAAAATCCCACACTGATTTATTAGAATACTACTTTATTTCCTTCAACTCAGTAATATACTGTGATTCAGATTTCAGCTTCTTAAAATCCTCAATCAGTCCCATCTAGATTTATGCTGGAGACTTCTGGGCTTGCCCCGTTGGTACTTGCAAAAATTTCATGTACCAATTCTACGCCCGACCTCGAAAGGTTTTCGCTAGTTGTGCTTTCTTGATATCTTCATCTTGTACTTGTTTTATTGTCCATACTTCCTTGCATAAGAACGAATATTGTTCGGTATCCTCAGTACCATTACATTGGAACAAGGGTAGTTTTACGTTGTCACACACCATTTTGGGTTTCCTCCCAGTGTTCATCGATCCATTACTATTACTAATGTACTGATACGTAGGACAACCCTACAAAGAACTCATTTTTTGTCCTCCTAAGTTTGGCGCGGTGTGAGGATTTGTAGGTACGTTGTAGCTTTGGGTCAGTCCTCCATCTGGTTCAGATGTAGCTTGGGAATATCCTTCATTGTTGTAAGGTCGCTTAGTCCGTTTTGGTCCCTTCTCACTGTTTTATGTTTCGGTCACACCAGGACTCTCCTTAGTCCTCCTCCTTTTTTCTTGGTGGAACCTAGCTCCACTTCGCAGGCGAACACACTCTTCTGCAACTTCCATCATAGTCTCGTTGTAACTTCCATCCATCTACCTCGTATCATTCCATCCAAACCTTCACCTCATAGTACCCACATCCTCTGCACACAGTGCTTTACTCGTCAAAATTCATTTTTAGCATTCTCTTTTCCGAAATGAGCATCTTAATCCACAGTTGTAGCGATAATAGAAATATCCCCCTCAGTCCCATAAAGAATTCCCTTTCCACGTCGTTGTGGCATTTAACTGTTTCGACATCGAACTATGTAATATATCCTTCCAAAATGGTGTCTATCCATACATCGACAACCCTTGAAGCCTTGTTTTTAACCCATCACAGCTGTTGAATATGCTCTGGGGTCCACCGATCAGATTCGCCTCCTTGGAAATTTTTCTTCTGGAAGGTAAGTTGCGCCAACCACTCATACAGTACTATTGGGAAATCAATGAATAATATCTCATGAATATCATAATAGATATATATTCCCAACCAATCCTCTGTCGTTAGTCTATGGTTTTGATTCTCTTCTTTCGCAAAATCTCGGGCCTTCTGATCAAACCAATCCTAGATCTCTAGTTTAGTCGGATGCCACAACATGTCCTCCTCTTATTCGCACTATCGTCCCAGCAACAGAACCATTTGTTGATGATATCTTGTTGATAGGGGTTCACCTCTCAGATATGTCGACACCCATTGACTTAAACTCCCTAAACATCGGCCCATACAAGTTTTACCCTATCCAACAACACTTGCGAAAAAAGTCTAGTCTCACCTGAGATGTCTGATGGAGGGCTGCAGGAAGCAAGTTTCTGCAAAGGGAGGAGGAATTTTGCACTACCAGTTATTCTACCCCATAAATTCAAGGTTTAACTCATATCAACTCATTCACAGTTACTCAGAAATAGATCGACAAAGACCCGTTATCATTTATTCAGATTCCTATTCAGAGTACAAAGACATTGACATATAGAAACCCCATAGACCCTGTTATCTCTAAGGTTGTTTTTTCATTTTTATCCTAGGGTTTTATAGTTTTATTTATTTATGTTGAGTTCATGTCTTTAATCTTACCTTGTTTTATACCTTTGAGTGTCATAATTTTTATATTTTTTATTATGATTTCCTTTGAAGGCTCAAATCATTTATTATCTAAAGTTATGAACTTATATTAAGAGCAAGAGGTTTTATGAAAGATCAATTATAAATTGGGTTATATAAACTGGCAGCATTCCTTAAAATATTGCATTGATGGTTTTATAAATATCATTTGTTTTGAGAAAAGGTGACAATGAAACGATGGTATATGAATGTATGCAAACACATTATACGCATTATATATTTGACAGGATCGGTACTATGGTTTAAAAGCATCATTATTATTTCTTGGAGGCAGTCCTGTCTAAATAATGATTTTATACATTCGTGTCACTCATTTGCTTTCACAAATGTTCTTCATATGAAATCGAGGCATTTGGTGTAATGAGTAATGGTACCAATGTTGACAATATTGACAGTTGACATTATTATTCCATATTTCCATAAAACCTATTATATTACTGTTCTCGAATTCCATTAGCTCTATGAAGTTTGTAATTTTGAAAAGTTTGCAGAATGTTGAAAGTAACAATAGAAGAAGACTCAGAAATTGTGATGAAAAGAAGACCAGGAGGCTTGATTTGCAGACTGGAACCCGATAACACACAAGGGATACTGCGATTTCCAAGGTCAGCCCAATTGATGAGAAATGTGGGATGGTTTGTTTTCTGTGAAAAGTTGTAGGGTTATCATACACAGGTGACTATGGCCTTTATAAAAAATTATAAATATGGAGTGGTTCAGCTCAAGAGTTTGAAGATCATGGTGAATGAAGAATCTATTGCAGAAGCAATAGGGGTTCCAACACAAGGAGAAATATGGTTTAAGCAGCAAGATTTTCAAGGCAATGAGTTCTTAATGCCAGGGTTTGAGAAATTAGACTGGAAGAATGGTATTCATGTAAGAAAGATAAAACCCAATTGGCAAATTCCCTTGGAAATGGTTCAAAATTATATTACATCCGAAGGTCGCTATGATAGGGTCCTCAAATGTCATTTAAGGTTATTGATGCAGCTCAATGGAAGCTTAAAACTCAATATCCCATTTTATCTATTAAAGAGCCTGCAAAAGATGGTTACATGGGTTCAAGCGCATCCAGAACACACTGCTCGTTCTGTATACCATTAGGTTTTAATAAAATTGTTGCTGATTTCACAATTGCATAGAGAAGGATGAACTTGGGAAAGTTTGATGTCAGAGTTAGGATTTGAAGAAAAGACCAAAGAAAAGGGAAAAAGGGTAACAGAAGACTTGAACCAACAAACGAGAAATCATGAAGAAAAAACTAAGTATGTTGCAGCAGAAGGTAAGGGTTTTGTAGAAGAACCAAACTAGAATAAATTGTTTCTCGAAGTTTCAGTTACAGATGAAAACCCTGAAACATTGAGTATGATGTTAAAGAATATAACTTCAAAGAATGAAGCACGAGTTCAGCTTTTAAGATCATAAAGCATTGGTATGAAGCCTAGGACTAGGTTAAGAAGTAAATTGCAGGTAGAAATGGAATTGATGCATGAAGACTGTGAAGAAATTGTGATGATAAATGATTCTTTCAGCAAAGAAATTGTACACGCATCTAAGGGTCAATATTGCTTAGATAATGAGAATTTCATTGATGTTCAAGGAATTGCAGGGTCTATACCTGAAATCTTTTACACAAATAAACAAGTGTGTTCAGAAGATTGTTCAGTCTCGAAGCTTCCACAAGAAGATGAGGTCCTTATGAAAGAAGAAGCTATTGAAATAGCTCCAGAATTGAACCAGATTAAGAAATATTTGCAGACATATAAGGAGCAAACCAATTTTTTAAGGAATATTAATGACAAGTTAATGACTTCAAATAAAAGGTTATGGGAAGATTTGGAGGAGAAGGAAGTAGATTATCAAAATTTACTTTCAATATCTAAAGACATCTTGAAAGAGAAAAGAACCATCCAGAAGTAGTTCAAACACATGAAGACTCAGAGTAAGGAGGCGCACAATCAAATGGAGAACAAAGATGCTGAGTTTGCTAGATTGCAAAAAAGATCCCAGTTTTTAAGTGATTTAACTGTCTTGGCAGAGGCTTCTAAGAGTCTTTAGACTTACAATCATAGTTGGCTTTTGGAAGCAATTAGGGTTTGACAGATGTCTATTTCTATTTGTATTTTGTATTACACTTGTATTAAGACTGCTTTAAGAAGATCGAATTTGCTATTTTTGAAAGAATTTGATCCGTAGAAATAGGATCTGATAACTATCTCAGAAACTTAGAGGTTTTGTATATAAGGGATAGTAGCTAGATATGAAGAGGGCAATCGGAGATGGGAATCCAATTTTGATGTACACTATATGACATGAAACACTCTGCATCTTCAATACATGTTCTACTTTGATATGATTATGGTTACGAGCTGATTTTGTATTTTTATGAATTGTGTTTTTTATGATTTATCCTATGTGTGGTCAAATACAATCCACTACATGATTCTTGTAATGAAATACAGTTATCTTTCAAACCTTTAGTGATAGATTCAGATTCATTCCATAAATTCATGCTCGTAGTTCCCTTGTTATTGAATTTTGTATTCCATTTTATGTCATATAGATCTTGAAATGGTTATGTGATTTTTCCTATATCTTTGATTACATACCAATTCAATTTTTATTTTTATTTATTTGAATTATTTTTAAAATATTTCTTTAAGCTTGAACGCCTGTAGTCTAGGTTTAACTCTAGGGATAACAGACCCTTCAAGACTTCGCATCATTCATATTTAACCATGAAAACCTAGAGATTGCATCATTAAAGACATTGCATGAACCACATCATAGCGAAATACAGACAACAACATAATTATGTCTCCAACAGTTTCCTCATATTATTAATCCTGGAAATACACCGCAAAAAGACAGAACATCCCTTGGTCGATTAGACTTAGACCAGAAAACACATTCATTCCTCCAAACTAGATCCACAGATAAGACTTGATTACAAAGCTAAAGATTAGATGATTCAATGAATACACTGCTAACTCTACTTATAGGCTTACTCAATCATTACAAAATGGTCCACTTGACTAATCTCCTAACTAATTTGACCAAAAATTCCTATCTTGTCGGTTTCTCCTTTCGCGTGGTCAAGTATTCCTTCCATCGATGTCCTTCTTGTCGATGGCAGAAGCATGCTTTTTTTCTCCTAACCCCTTTCCAAAATATAACTCTGATCTTGGAATGCGAGAGATTGATGAAGGAGAACTCCATGGAAGAAAGTATGTATAGCAAGTCGTGTTGATGTAATTGTAACTTCGAAATGTATTCACTTGTATTTCTTATGTATTGTAACCTGATGTTTATTCCGGGATGTATTTGTAATGTACTTGAGTCATGTCATGCTTCGAGGTTCCTATCAGGAGTTTCTATAATGTAAGCAAGTCATGTCAAGTCAAGGTGGGTAACCCTCCTATTGTCTAAGGGTTAAAGTCCCCATAGTTCCAGGGCACTAGGATTATTAGACTCACCTAGTGAAGTCGGCCCTAGTTGGGTTTAGTCAAGTTAGGAATAAGTATAAATAGAGAGCTAGCCTCTCTATTTATCACACACTCACTCACACTCAGTTGTAGCGCATAGATGAGGAAGAGAAAGACACTGGGGCAAGGAAGAAATAGGTTACTGTTGTTGGGAGATCATCTTACTATTTTTGGGTTTCACTTTTGGTGTTGATTCTATCTCTGAGGAAGTTGCGGGTTTTCTCCATTTATGGTTTCCCCGAGGAAAAACACTGTGTTCATTGGAATTTTTCAGTGATCCCAGGCCTGGATTGAGCTCCTCACCAAAATTGAAGTTAGGGATCAAATTCAAAGCATTTGGTTGGATAGAACTCCAGAAAAGAAAAACCCTAATCTACTCTTGAACCAGCACTGCAGGATTTCAGCTCCAAGTTTAGATTCGACATCTTGACCTGGTAAGATCTAAATATTTTGTATTTCCATTTGAGGTTCTCAGTTAAGATGCCTCATCATACCAAGCTTGATGAAAATCTTGAGGGAGCTGATAACTTTCGAGCCTGGAAGTATAGGATCTCCTTAGTCCTGGAAGAAAATGAGTTGGACTCCTATATCAGTGAGGAGGTTCTAGTTCCAGAGGGAATGAGGCTAAGGCCTTACATAAGAAGAAGTTGGTTATGGCAAAGAGGATCATTGTTGATTCTATCAAGGATCACCGCATACCATAGGTGTCCTCCCTCAAGACACCTAAAGCCATGTTTGATGCCCTAACCAAATTGTTTAAAGGGAAGAACATCAATCAGAAGATGACTCTAAGGAACCAGTTGAAGAATGTAAAGATCTAGAATGAGGAGACCATCCAGTCATACTTCACAAGGGTCTCCCAGATCAAAGAACAACTTGAAGTAGTAGATGAAGAAGTGGAGAATGCATAAATTGTGATGACAACCTTGAATGGCCTCCCTAGGTCATGGGATTCTTTCATCCAAGGAATCTGTGCTAGGAAGAAGTTAGTCAAGTTCAATAGACTGTGGGAATAATGTTCACAAGAAGAAACTCAGATAGCAACTCTAGAAGAAAATATGGGAAGTGAATATCAATCTCTCACAGTACACTCCACGAAAGGAAGAAGGGAAAATCATCATCACCAAGGTAAGCATTCTCATTAGAAAAACAATCCTATAAGAAGGGATCCATCCAAACTCAGATGTTATACATGCGATGAAATATGACACTTTGCTAGAAATTGTCCCATGAATAAGAATGGATCCAAGAAGAAGAAGAACTCCAAAAGAAGACATCATGCTCACACTATTGTGGATGATGATCCTCCCAGGAAGAAAGTTAAACAAGAAAGTGAATATGAATATGTTCTGATCTCCGCTCTCACGGGAACTGTCACTCATGGAAGCAAAGATTGGCTTATTGACAGTGGGGCTTCCAAACACATGACATGTTTCAAGGAATCCTTTAAGAAAATATCTGAACATAATTCACCCCATAAGGTGAAACTTGGGGATGACTACCAATATCCCAGAAAAGGTAGCGATGAATCCTCCTACAAGCTAGACTCCGGAAAGTCTATGAAAATGAAGGATGTCTTCTTTGTACCAGGACTAAAGAAGAATATTCTATCCATATCGGCACTAGATGCAAAAGGCATGAGGGTTGCATTTGTAGATGGTCAAGTCCTCATGCTGTCAAGAGGAAAGACTATTGACGATGCAATAGTAATTGGAGAACAAGAAGGAGGTTTATACAAATTGAAGGGCCATCCAGAAAAAGCTTTGGTCCATGAAACAGTAGAGCCAAATGAACTTTGGCACAGAAGGCTTGCACATGTGCATTATAGAGCACTACCACTTGCAAGCAAAGCTGTTGAAGTTCTTCCATAAATTCAAGCAAAACATGAAGGGGTCTGCAAAGGATGTGCGAAAGGAAAGAATACAAAGAAGACATTTCCAAGTAGCGAGAGCAAGGCAAAAGGAATCTTGGAAATCATCCACTCCGATGTATGTGGACCAATGTCATCAAGTTCACTAAGCGGGTATGTATACTATGTTTCTTTCATTGATGACTTTTCTAGGAATACATGGATTTACTTCATGAAGAACAAAGATGAAGTTTTCAGCAAGTTCAAGGAATTCAAAGCCTTAATCGAGAACCACACAGAAAAGAAGATCAAGACCTTTCGATCAGATAATGGTGGGGAATTCACATCAAATGAATTCAAAGACTTATGCAAAGAATCAGGGATTAAGAGGGAGTTATCTACTCCATATAATCCACAACAGAATGGGGTTGCAGAAAGGAAGAATAGAACTATCATGGAAGCTACAAGAGCAATGCTTCATGATCAGGATCTTCCCATGCATCTATGGGCAGAAGCTGCTAGGATAACAATGTATGTACAGAACCATACTCCACATAGAGTACTCAAGAACAAGACTCCTGAAGAAGTCTTTTCCAACAAGAAACCAGAAGTCAGTCATCTCAGAATATTCGACTGTCTAGTATACATACACATTCCAAAAGAGTAGAGAACAAAACTAGATCCTTCAGGAAAGAAGGGTATATTTGTGGGATACTCTAAAAGCTCGAAGGCTTATAGAATATATTTCCCAGGATTCAAGAAGATCGACATCATCAGGGATGTGACATTTGATGAAGACAAAACTTACAACAAATCTAGAAAGAGACCCGCTGAAGAACCTGACGAAGCAGAAGCACCCAGAATTCATGATACAACCATGAATGAAGAAATTCAAGAAGAAGATCGAGAATTTGAAGAACCACAAAGACCTATAGATCCACCTCAGGAGAAGAATCCTCACAATAGGAAACCTGCTTGGGTATGAGAAATTATCCAAGGTGTGGAAATATATGGGGCTCCAGAAGAGAATCACAGAGAAAGAAAGAGAACCAGATCCTGCTCCGGATATGTAGCTTTACTATGTGACTTTATCAATGAAGAACCTTCCAATTATGAAGAAGCGATAGAATGGAAAGAATGGAAGGATGCTATGATCGAAGAGTATCAATTGATCATGAAGAATGATGTTTGGGATGTTGTCCCAAGACTAGAAGGGAAGTCGGTCGTAACTTCCAAATGGATCTACAAGATCAAGCATGTTGCATATGGTAGCATAGATAAATATAAGGCAATATTCGTGGCTCAAGGTTTCTCCCAGAAAGAAGGAATAGACTATGAAGAAACCTTTGCACATGTAACCAGATACACTTCCATCAGATTAGTACTTGCTCTGGCTACAATGATGAAATGGACGATACACCAAATGGATGTCAAGACTGCTTTCTTGAATGGTGTAGTGGAAGAGGAAGTGTATGTAGAACAACCACTTGGTTTTGAGACACATGATAGGGAGTCTCATGTGTGCAGATTGAAGAAAGCATTGTATGGTTTGAAACAGGCACCCAGGACATGGTACGTCAGAATTGACAGCTTTCTATCCAGTTTTGGCTTTACCAAGAGTAAAGCAGATTCCAACCTTTACTACAAGGTTGAAGATGGCAACCCAGTGATGCTCCTACTGTATGTGGATGATCTGTCTGTAACAGGTATGGATGGGTTGATTACAGATACGAATAGAAATCTTGCTGCCGAGTTCAAAATGAAGGACTTGGGTATGATGTGTGGCAGAATGCGGATGGAATCTCCCTTGGATAAGGGAAGTATGCAGTAGATATCTTGAAGAGGTTTGGGATGATGGACTGCAAGGCCATGACCACACCTATGGAATCGAACTTGAAGCTGTTGAGTGATGCTTCATCAGAAGTGATTGATTCTATGATGTATCATCAGATGATTGGGTCCTTGATGTATCTGACGAACACGAGACCAAACATTTGCTTTGTTGTGAACACCTTGAGCCAGTTCTTGACAAATCCGAGACATGTTCACTTGATTGCTGCAAAGCATATGCCGAGGTACCTGAGGGGTACAATTGATTATGGGCTCAAGTATGAGGTGAATCAGAAGAATAACCTAGAGGGTTATGTTGATTCATATTGGGCAGGAAATACCATCGATAGGAAGAGCACTTCAGGGTGTTGCTTCAGTATGGGATCAGGTGTGATCTCTTGGTTTAGTAGGAAGCAATCTTGTGTGGCACTGAGTACATCTGAAGCAGAGTATGTCGCAGCTTGTTCAGCTAGTTGTGAGGTAGTATGGCTGTGGAAGCTACTGTTTGATTTATTTGATCTCCAGATGGATGCTACTTGTATACATTGTGACAACCAGAGTTGCGTAAAGTTGTCAGAGAATCCAATGTTCCATGACAAGTCGAAGCATATCGAGATCAAGTAGCACTATATTAGGGATATGGTACAGAGGGGAGCAGTGAAGCTCCAATATGTTGCAACAGAGGAACATATAGCTAATGTGTTGACAAAGCCATTGGCTAGGGTGAAGTTTGAGTACTTCAGGGAGAAGCTTGGTGTTCTCTAGATCGAGGTTTCCTCCAAAGGGAAATGATGAGACCCAGAGCCATTCTAACATGGTGAGAGGATTGGTTCCTTCCATGGTCAGATGTAAGGGCTGAGCCATTCTATCATGGTGAGAGGATTGGTTCCTTCCATGTCATATGTGAGTGCTGAGCCATTCTGATGTGACTGTAGGATTGGTTCCTACATGATCAGATATAAGCGCTGAATTCTATTCTTGGAATGGAGGCCCCTGGTCAGTTACCAGGTAGCTCAGTCTGGGACTGGGGGCCATTCTGATATTACTGTAGGATTGGTTCCTACAAGATCAGATGTGAGTGCACGCCCTTCTGACATTGGTTGTCAGATGTAAGTGCAGAGCCCTTTTGGCATGAAGGATTGGTTCCTTGCATGGTCAAATATAAGTGTTGAGCCCTTCTGACATTGGTTGTCAGATGTAAGTGCATAGCCTTTCGACATGGAGGATTGGTTCCTCGCATGGCTGAGTGTAAGTGATGAAGCCTTTCCGACATTGGTTGACGAATGTGAGTGCTGGGCCTTTCTGACAAGGTTGTGGGAGGTGTTCCCACATGGTCAGATGTGAGCGCTGGGCGTGCCTTTCTGATATGATTATAGGATTGGTTCCTACATGATGAGATATAAGTGTTGGGTGGGCCATTCTAAATTAGGGTCAAATATAAGTGCTGGAAGAAGACCTACATGGAAGCTAGGCCTACAACCAACATGAAAAAGGGCTGGCTCTGTAGAATTTCCTGTGACGAGAAGAATCATGAGATATCACCCGTGAAGATCTAGTGATGATGATCTATCAAAGATGATCCAGATCGAGGGATGATCCAGATCCAGGTGAAGATGACTTGAAGATGAAGGTGACCTGAAGATAGAGATGACTTGAAGGTGAAGATGGTGAATACTCGATGATGATCCAGATGATACAGAGAAGAAGACTTGTGCTGATAAATTGTGTCGAGAGAATACCTTTCTAGTTAAGAGGGAGTGTTGATGTAATTGTAACTTCGGAATGTATTCACTTGTATTTCTTATGTATTGTAACCCGATGTTTATTCTGGGATGTATTTGTAATGTACTTGATTCATGTAATGCCCCAAGGTTCCTATCAAGAGTTTCTATAATGTAAACAAGTCATGTCAAGTCAAGGTGGGTAACCCTCCTATTGTCTAAGGGTTAAAGTCCTTGCAGTTCCGGGGCACTAAGGTTATTAGACTCACATAGTGAAGTTTCCCCTCACTCACTCTCACTCACACTCAGTTGTAGCGCATAGCTAAGGAAGAGAAAGACACTGGGGCAAGGAAGAAAGAGGTTACTGCTGTCAGTATATCATCTTACTATTTTTGGGTTTCACTTTTGGTGTTGATTCTATCTCTGAGGAAGTTGCGGGGTTTTCTTCATTTATGGTTTCCCTGAGGAAAAACATTGTGTTCATTGTCTCTTGTGCTTGATTGTTGTGCTTGTTGTTCTCTCAGTTAAAGATCCTAATGTTAAAAATCTAACAAGTCATAGGAAACTATTTGAATTCCATTAGAGATGTGTTCAAAGAGGTTAGATAAATATATTGAACACTTCAAGGGAACCTCTTCAACACAAGAGAGACTATTGATTGTATGACAATCCAATATTTTTAATTGGGTTCATCTAATGCATTGAAATATCACCGCATAATTACACTGAATATCACATAGCCTTTAAGATGGTTGGAAATTTTGTTGCATGATCCATACAGATTTCTTTGTTGAAGTTGTGTGTCCATTGTGTCATAGATAAGGATCTCATCTATTGGACTCTCAAGGTGTGGGGTAATGTATAAGTGTTGCATTAAATTTTAATACCAATATGGTTTGATGGAAATTGTTGTTTTCTTTTTTATTAATTGTACACTAAGATTCTAAAATGCTAGCAACAAATGTTGATTTAAGTAAATTATCAATAAATGTCACTTTGACATGGTGGTTGGGGCAGTAGGTTATCATTGTCCCCACCCAAGTTAAAATCCCATGACCATATGTACATGACACCTATCGGAGTGTCAAAATTTATAGTAATGAAAAAAATAAGTCACTTCTTCCTAAAAGCTTATATATAAATTTGGGAGGGAGGGATGATAAACACTTTAAAGCATCATAGTGGAATCTTCTTTATGGTTGTATCTTCAAATTTTACAATCACATGTTGGAATATTTTACAATCAGAATGGAATATTTTAATATCATATTTGGATTGTAAAAAAAAACAAGAACATCACTCTCTCGTCTTCGTGATGTGGGTAGTTCTTGTGCTCCTAATTCAACCAACCAATTAGTATAACATAACTGTGATTCTCTTGCACTTGCAATGGTCCATGTGTCATTTGGAAGATGGTATGTTTTTCCTATTAACATATTGTCCTAGTGATTATGACCATGTAAACTTATGTTTTCATTTTATAAGTTCAATGATGATGTGCATACAATAACATCCTGTAAATTATTATTTTTTCATTATATATATGTGTGTGTGTGTGTGTGTATTATGTGTTGATTAAGTAAATCAAGGTTCTATTATTAGTCCCTACCTTCGGGCTAACAGGGACTCTTGTAATCTTCTTGCCATCGTTTGCATTAATTTGCACGCCAACCAAAACCAGTTTTAAAAACTTAGCCTAAGTTATCAACTTTTTTTTCCAGTTGTTTTGGGTCCCTTTACAGATGGTTTTTCATGGACAAGCTGCCTTTTCATCGACCAATCAAGCATTTTGATCTCTTATTTAGCCTCTTCCTAAGGCAAAGCAATATTTCTGATAAGTTTTGGCCTATGTTTTGTTTTGGCGTCTATATGAAGTGAAGTATATTTCATTCGAATTAATTTCCAGGTTGATTAATGCTAGAATGAGTTTAGCATTAGTTTGTGGCATTTAATGCTTGATTGCATAACTTAAATGAAACATTCATTTTTGTAATGTAGCAATTAACTACATCACCATGTTGGTGGCAATTTGCATGTTACATCACGTTGGTGGCAATTTGCATGTAAGCCTTGTTGTCACTCTAGCAATTTGCATGTAAGTGTGTTGTCACTCTGTTGGAGCCAGATCTATGTCTTCAAGTTATGCCAAGATGGTTAACCAAATCTCTTTCTTCATGTTCTTCCAAGATGGTTGCATTTGCTTCCAAAATGGTTCCCTTTGCTATAGTACCAACTATTCATATTCCTTTCCTTTTTAGTACCAGCTATTCATATTCCTTTCCTTCTTGAGCAACACCGCCATTCCTTCCGTTCTTGAGAAACACCTCCATTTCCTTCCAAAGGAGGTGAGGTGTATCAACATTAGACATCCCAAGCCGCATATCCAGGAACATGAACAGTTTGTTGCAAGGGATTTGTAAATAATACCCCTACCATGAAGAACTTATCAGAAACAAAAGAGCAAAAATAGACAGGTATGTAAATTTAGACAGTTATTGTCCTCTTTAGATTCCTTCCAAATCTAAGGTTTTTTGTTTTCTGCAGGTAGAGGAAATTACTGGAACCAAGAAACTAGAAATAGCAGAAAGAACATAAATTTTGTGCAGGTAGAGTGAATTAAGTGAAACAGAAATAGCAAAGAAAACATCTTAGCGGAATTACAGGAACCAGAAATAGCAGAGAGAACGTCTTACTTTTGCAGAGAGAAGCAATATTTATGCTTTACTATCATATCACAAATATTTTCTACTTTCTAAATTAATCAGTCTTTAGTACTAGCAAAACCAATTGGGTTCCTTGTAATTATACCTGTTACTGGAATAATTGTCCATAGGTCCACTTGACGTCGGAATTTTCACTATTTGTATATGCCAAAGAGAGAGGGGCTCAAATGGAGATCTATGGACTGGTGAGCCAGAGACATGTGGACAGGTTCGTGAAAGAAAAATAAAAATGTAGAGAACCTTGTAATTGTAAAAGCATTAATAATAATAACAAAGTCTTGCCCTCGCAATATTGGCTAAGCTAGAATTCCCCCAGTTGTAATCGTCTTTGGATCAGTTGAGGTTATGTTTATTTAATGGATTTGGGTACTCAGTTGAATGAGTAAACCAACAGGGGACACTTCGACTACATTTTCCAAAGCCTCTTGCACTGCCACTCGAAAATCTGTAAACTGGACCCTTTTTGGCCATAAATGTTGCAAAGAACCTGAAGCCACATGCCTAATAGGAGCTTTACTAATCCTATGTAATTAGTGCAACGTTTCTGTATTACTAGTTTCAGAAAAAGTAGTGAATAGAGTGCATAACATGGTCACGCATTACTTTCTGCATATCCTAATTTGCACATATTAACCCTATTAATATTGGCTTGGAGATATAGAGCTCACGTAATTACAAGGTAGGCAATGACATATTTACATCTCACTAACTGGTTTATGATTTTTAATAAGCTACTAGTAATGACACCAATGAATAAGAATAATGTTGTATACCTAATAACATTACTGAATTAGGCAACCACTACTATGTTAAATTTTTCGAGTTTTCTAAATTAAATGTAGTTGTTGACTTCGAATAGACTGCTTCTAGGAGAAAGGAATGTTGATTATGAAAACCACAATGCAACTCGATCATCTCAACAATATGTACTGTAGTAAATTGTTTGTAGAATTGATCATCTGGTAAGAAATTCTGATATACTTGCTACAACATGTCTTCTTTATTCTTCTTATGCCACCTATCTTGATCTTAATTCTTTTTATGTGTAGGTCTGGTGCGTCTATCTGAATGAGAACTTCCAATATGTAACTGAAAGAGAACTAACTACTGATGTCTAATTGACTTATTCCTATGGCGTAAAGCGTAAACAAACTCTTAATATGACTTCATGCAACCTAAAATCAGTAGATTGCGGGAATGCCAGAAAGAAATCTAGAAAGCTACCTCTAGAAAGGTCTTCCTTTAAAAACCATCAAGCTTAGCACGGTACTTAAAAAATCACTGGAACTGATCAGTAAACTCGTCGATTATATCTGAGAGACACTCATTCAGAAGCTACATAAATTCACCACTGATTCCTACTCGTTGCTTCAAATTCAATGACAACCTCACATAATAGCGGAACCACATTTCTCTGCAAAGCAAAGAGAAATACATGATGGTTATTGGTGTCGCTTACTCAGCATGCATGTGATTTGTGCATGGCTTAAACGTGGCCATACTAGTTCCCTCTTGGATTCGGCGTTGCATTGTTTGAACGTAGCAATTTGTGCCTCAGTTCAACATGTCGTGTACCGAGGATGAATGGGTCGCCATCATAATAAATTCGCATTGAAGGGAACGAAACATTCCTGTCATCACGGTGTGTGAAGATGACATCTCCCATCAGAATTTTTTATATCAATGAATCCAAGCTACGTTGTCAATAATCAGATGGCATGCATATATCCAACACATCTTCACTTTCATTATGCTTACCTCTGCTATCTAATCAACCGGATACCGGATAAACTATGGCGAACAATATTCATTATGCAGTAGAGTAATAAATGCTACGACGGTAGTACTATGGACTGTTGGATCTCAAATAGATTGAGATCCAACGGCCCACAATGCTGCTGCCACAACATTTATTACTCTGCTGCATGTAAAATATTTTTTTCCATAAACTATGTTACCTAACGCTCATGGGTATCTATGCCACCTCCTAGTTTATCTTCAACCTGTTTAGCCTCATGGTAGCCCTCGCACAAATGGTAAGGGTAAGAGATCATAGAAGAGCTGTTTTAAGAAATTATCCTAAAAATATTTAAGGTTCCATCCATCGGTCGAAGCCACTGTTTTATCATTCATTACCAGATAATTTGACTCGAGTTCATGTAGCCTCTTTTTAAACTTCAATGAACAGGCCAATGCAATGAGTCTGTTCTCTAATTTTCGCAACCCCTACAGAAATGGTAAGAGATTCTTGAAGGGAAAATTTAACAAATGGTCCTCAAAGTATTTGAGCAGAGACGGACCCACCCTAAAAACCATCTCTATCCACTCGTATAGAAAAATGTCCCAGATCTAAACAACTAATTTCAACAGCAAATCTGTAGAGAAAATAGTTATGAACTAGCTGGTTGCATACATCGATGGTGTGATCCTCTACTTTTCAAAATGATTCCCCAACACAGGAAGCTTCTCCTTCACAAGCACTTCGAACTAAAAATAGTATTGATTAAGTAGAGGCAGGCCTTCCATATACATACCTTGAATTTTCATGCGTTTGAGCAACACCACCATAACCCAAAAGGATTCCTCCTCATTCATATAAAACAGAAGCATGCCTTCTATCAAATTCATCCCTTGCGTATACCCAACTTCTCTATCGTAAACCGAATACACCTTCAACACATTCTCAAGAGACTTGTACTAGCGCTCGCCTAGAGACTTGTGTCAGGACTAGTCTATAGTTTCAGATAATTGGTGTGATAAGAATTTTCGACTGACATCTTGAAGTATTTGATTCTCTGATTTTGAGTTTTGGGTTAAGAGCATTGAGTAAATTCATGTGTTGGCCAACAGAAGCTCACAGCCACCTGAAATGAATTGCCAAACAAAAGGCCTCATAGAATTCTCAATGCCATATATATTACACCTTTTAACTTCTCCCTGGTTGCTTCCCTCCAATTCACAGGTCCATTCATTGAAATTTGATGACAAAACTACTGCAAAGTATTGCGCAATGAGTTTATTGTTATCATCTTCAAACTTTGCACAGACCATTTTTCTGCCCATTTTTTAATATTACCCCATGATGCGGCCACATAAGAGATGATAATTCAGGTTGGACAACTGCAAATGGACCAGCACTGCCATGTCCTTGTCCACTCTCCGCTGGTGGTTGGGGTTCATAGTACCTCATCTGATGAGCTGCTTAGCGGGTTCTCATGCAAATGCATTAAGCAACATATGTTTAGGGCCATGAGACACATGGCTAGAAAAATATGACTAATGAACGAGTGTCGTTCGGTCCTGAACGAGTGTCAGGGCATGATGGTTGTCAATGGGATTTGAATAATTGACAGCATCCCTTCCTTCCAACCTTAATAGAGATGAATGCCCATGAGATTGAATGTGTGGCGCAGCAAGCTATCATGTTATTTGAGCACCTTTGCATGTTCTCATGGCTTGAGCTAGTAGTGAGGTCATTTGAAATTGCAAAGTGCATTGAAAATTCTAGGGATGCCAGAATATTCCTCACGCCCACCATTTTTTCATAATGTGCCGAGAGGTAAATTGCAAACCTTGTTGGCCATTACATCAACCAAAGGAGTTTAACCCTCTCAGTATATGATAAAACTTACATTTTAGTATCATAAATTTTTGAATGCAACACAACAAACTATTCAAATGAGCTTTATCAAAAAGGGTTTTGAAGGCCACATGGTGTATAATAATCATAGAAACTTTTAGTATTGTCACATTTTTAATGCCCAAACTCTTCATTTACATTATTTCTTTCCATAAAACTAGAAAGTTAGCCAAATTTTTTAGGCTTTCGTCAATTCCTCATGTAATTAAAGATATTTGATTTCGTTTGAAATTAATGATAAAATCCCATTGCTCTTTCACATTTTCTCACGCTATGGGATTCATGATATCTTGGTGGGCCCCGTGTGAGGATGAGGAATCTTGCAATATCCTTCCTTAAAACCCACATCAACATGAAATCAAACAACAATAAGTTATATAATCATATAGTGAGGCTTAGCCCCAAGAGTTAGCTCGATTGGTCGAGTACTCGTAGTTAGGCCTCCCACCATGTGAGGTCGCGGGATCCATTCTCATCGACTCTCTTGGGGTTAGGCACGCAGTGGCCGCGGGTGTGAGGCCCCTTCGGGTGGGTCCACCATAAATTATTTCGTGGATGTAGCCCGTCGGTCAAGCCGGCGTGTGAACCACATTGAAAAAAAAAATCATATAGTGAGTCTTATATATAAAAAACTTGGCCCATCATCTTATAAAGATATTCAATTATGAGTAATATCCTTTTAAACCATTGGTTTTGAAAAAACAAAAACAAAAACAAATCAACCACGGGAATTTCAAAATAGCATTTTGAAAAAGAAATGCCATTATAATAGTTCCAATGAATAAACTTATAATTATAACCCATAGTTCAATGGTACGTCAACTTCTTGAAATTAAATGATAATTTATAGAATAGTTTGTGAAGTGCTTGTCACCCATCTCCCCATGCTTGACTAGTATTGCTTCTTTATAACCAAGAAAATTAACTAAGCACATTAAAAGAATGACTAATCTAGATACCATTGCTTCTAACTCTGTAACTAGGTAATATTTATCAAGGGAACATGATATCGAATAGGTTCAGATGCCTTAAAAGCTTCCTTTGCCTTCACAACCTCTTTTGTTGATGTCTTTGTCTTTGTGTTACCTGTAACTATCCTCTTGGAAAGGGTAGGACCACCAATAGCAACAAAGCAAGAAACATGCAACATGCAAATGTCATAGAAAACAATTTGTTCAAAGAACTTAAAACCAAGGGCTAAGGAATCAATTACATAAGGCAGAGACTTACTGCCTTCAACAACTCTCCTTGTTTTTTGGGTTTCTTGACTGTATGAATAGCTTATTTAGTTACCATCATTAAAAATAAGTGGTTATTTTTATCCATTTGAGTCATTCTAAAAAATTAAAGATATTGTTTATAGGTGACATTTTATTCTTTCTTCATAGATCACAAAGAGCTTAAATATTTAGTTAACAAGCATGTGTTTCTTGGTTGGATCTTTCAATGGAATCTATTATCGTGGAAGCCCAATTGGGTAAACCACCAATACTTCCTATTACTGCAAAATTATATTTACAAATAGTTTTTTCCTGCTACTACAGAGAATGATGGTACTTCACCCTATTTACCAGCAACTACTGGAAGGAGGCTACGACCCCCTATTTTATAAGCTGCTACTCAAAGGATGATACGACACCTTGTTTACCAACTACCACTAGAAGGAGGTTACGACCCCCTTGCAGGCTTGTTTCCTGCACTAAAGCCTCCCAGCCTCCCTTATATGATAATTTGATCTCCGACTTTCCTACATCAATTGATCTGCCAATTGAATGTACAGAAACACTTATTTGAAGGTTTAAAGCATTGTTTATATACCCTCAAACATATCTCTTCATTCAACAATCACATATCTTCATCATGACTCTTCATAGACAAATAAACCAATTCGAAATTACTTCTTTGTTTGTCGTTTTTAACTCTATTTAATTTAAAAGTCATCCCTTTCGCAGTTTCTTTTCTGCAACAAACTCTCCACAACAGACCTTTCCGCATTCATCTTTCTGAACCAACCTTTCCGCAATTTGCGGCACTTATTCCTTCCGCAATTGCGGATTGCAAATTGCAGATGTGCACTTTGACTTTTGCTTGAAAATTGCTTCCGCAACTAACTTTCTGTAATCGAAAACTTCTTCCTTTCGCAATTGCGGATTGTGGGTATGCATTTCGGCTTTTCTTGAAAATTGCTTCCGCAATTATCTTTCCGCGTGACTTCTTCCGCACTTTGTGGATTGCGGATTGCAGATACCTTCCGCATTGCGGATGTGCCTCCCAACTTTTTTGAAATGGGTTTTCGCAAATCTCTTTCTACAAATCCTGTGAACCGTCGATCGCTTTGCGGAATCCTCCTCGTTCGTTGATTAGTTATGAAACATGGAACTTCACTTTGGTGCACTAGAATGTTATTTCCCACGCATATTTACTTTGCAGATCCTTTTCCTTCTATCGATCTATTCTCTCGATACAATATGAGTCATCTATCCTCTGCTAAATAAGTTGATTGCAACTCCATCACCCTACATCGATTAATCAGAGGATCGATCAATCTATTTAGTTTGATTGGACTTGATCCCCTCACTGGATCCTCTCATGTGTCTTTCCATTCTCATCACACATTCCATCGCTTGTCCTGCCATCATGTCATCACTTATTCCTTTGTCATTACTGAACTCCTTATGACATGAATGACAACTTCATTCAACAAGTTTCAGCAGAGGGAGGAGGAATTTTGCACTACCGGTTATTCTACCACAACATTGCCCAAAAATACAGGGTTTAACTCAGATCAACTCATTCACACTTACTCAAAAATAGATCAACAAAGACATGTTATCATTTATTTAGATTCGTATTCCGAGTACAAAGACATCAACATATAACAACCCAATAGACCCTTCAAGACTTCACATCATTCATATTTAACCTTGAAAACACAAAGATTGCATCATAAAGACTTCACATGAACCACATCATACTAAAATATAGACAACAACAAAATTATGTCTCCAACAGTCTCCACATATTATTAATCCCAGAAATATACCACAAAAAGACAGAACATCCCTTGGTTGGTTAGCCTCAGACTAGAAAACACATTTGTTCCTCCGAACTAGATCCGTAGACAAGACTTGATTACAAAGATAAAGATTAGATGAGTTAATGACTACACTGCTAACTCTACTTATAGGCTTACTAAACCAATACAAAATGGTCCACTTGGCCAATCTCTTAACTAATTTGACCAAAAATTCCTATCTTGTTGGTTTCTCCTTTCGCACGGTCAAATATTCCTTCTGTCGATGTCCTTCTTGTCGATGGCGGAAGCATGCTTTGCGCATCCTAACCCCTTTTCAACATAGAACTCCGATCTTGGAAGGTGAGAGAATGATGAAGAAGAACTCCATGGAAGCAAGTATGTATAGCAATCCGTAGGAAACTGTTTGAATGCCATTAGAGATGTGTTCAAAGAGGTTAGATAAACATATTCAACAATTAAAGGGAACCTGTTCAACGCAAGGCGAGACTATTGATTGTATCACAATCCAATATTTTTAATTGGGTTAATCCAATGTATTGAAATATCACTGCATAATTACATTGAATATCACATAGCCTTCAAGATGGTTGGAAACTTTGTTAGAAGATCATGGATATGCATGATCCATTAATATTTAGTTGTTGAGGTTGCGTGTCCATTGTGTCATAGATAAGGATCTCAACTATTGGATTCTCAAGGTGTGGGGTAATGTCTAAGTGTTGCAATAAAGTTTAATACCAATATGGTTTGATGGAAATTTTTGTTATTGTTTTTTACTAATTGTACACTAAGATTCTAAAATGTTAGCAACAAATGTTCATTTAAATAAATTAACAATAAATGTCACTTTGACATGGTGGTTGGGGCAATAGGTTATCACTATCCCCACCCAAGTTAAAAAACCATGACCGTATGTACATGACACCTATAGGAGGGTCAAAATTTATAGTAATGAAAGAAAGAAGTCACTTCTTCCTAAAAGCTTATATATAAATTCTGGAGGGAGGGATGATAAACACTTTAAAGCATCAGAGTGGAATCTTCTTTATGGTTGTATATTCAAATTTTACAATCACATGTTGGAATATTTTACAATCAGAGTGGAATATTTTAATATCATATTTAGATTGTAAAAAAAAACATCGTCACTCTCTCGCCTTCGTGTTGTGGGTAGTTCTTGTGCTCCTAATTCAACCAACCAATTAGTATAGCTAACTGTGATTCTCTTGCACTTGCAATGGTCCATGTGTCATTTAGAAGATGGTATGTTTTTCCTATTAACATATTGCCCTAGTGATTATGACCATGTAAACTTATGTTTTCATTTTATAAGTTCAATGGCGACATGCAGACAATAACATCGTGTAAATTATTGTTTTTTCATTATTATTATTATTATTATATGTATATTATGTGTTGATCAAGTCAATCAAGGTTCTATTATTTTTTCGGTTTCTTGATAGTATGAATAGCTTATTTAATTACTATCGTTAAAACTACGTGGTTATTTTTATCCATTTGAGTCATTCTAAAAAATTAAAGACATTGTTTATTGGTGACATTTTATTCTTTCTTCATAGATCACGAAGAGCTTAAATATTTAGTTAACAAGCTTGTGTTTCTTCATTGGATCTTTCAATGGAATCTATTCTTTGAAGAGTTCAATTTTAAAGTATTGTTGAACCTAGAGAAGCATAAATGTTGGTATTAATTATTTGTTGTGCTTTTGGAATTGATAAGATTATCAAGCTAGTCAAACTAGAAAAGGCTTGTAATGCGATTTGTGGTATCGTACATTATTGTTAAATGTTGGAAAACATGTCTAGACTCTAGTAATCTCAAATTTGTTGATGACTTCGAAAAATTAGCTTTATACATAATGAAATTTCGTCTAGCTTATTATGTCACCGCAAGGTGAAATATATAAATTGATCAATTCTACTAATTCTAATAGTACATTGGATAAAATTTTTCTTATTTCTAAAACTTTCAAAAGTTGTAGAATTTTTATATTAAATATATATTTTTAAAAATATTTATTTGAATCATGATTGGCCTAGGTTTTGCTCGCGTCAGTCTCGGATTTTTGGTGCCCATCGTTGGTGGCAGAGCAGACATCACGATATCCTGTTGCGACGACCTCTTAGTCACGTACGAACCTCTCCAAGGGATTATCACGCATTCGATCAGTAGTTAATGTACTGCAAATCCATGATGCAAAATGATTCCATCCACAGTCCAACTATATCAAACGAATTAGTGTGGGTAGAGTTGAGATTGATGTCTTTATTTGTCTTTACTATCTTGTTACACCTAAATCTCGTCACCATCATGCTATGTGATAGGTATTCCCTTGTCTGCTTCAATCCCTCAGAGTTTGTCCTAGAGAAATGAAAGGAAAAAATTATTCCCTTGCATTTTTCCTTGTTTTGATCCAGTAACACTCCTTTTCCATTAATAAAAAGCGTTACCTAAGTCAGCAATGCTCCTTTTACACAGAAAAAGGGAGGTAACATCGCTCTTTTCCTTCATGAAAAGGGCGTTACCCCCTTAACACGGCTCTTTCTCCATGTAAAAGGTGTGATGCTCGAGTTTTAAAGGAAAAAAAATGAAGCTTTGAGATGCTTCTCGAAGCTTACCTCCGTGTAGCCTCATCCCTATGGTTTAGGATCACTTGGAGGTTGAGATCCTTCATTTTTGGATCTTCCTTCCAACTCTTCCACCATTTCCTCAACCATCCCTATCCTCCCATGCCTTTAAATACTGGCTCATCCCCCATGGGAAAAAGGAGGAAGAATTATGTTGAACACCCAAACTCTGTCAAAATAATTCTTGAGCTATTGGAGGCAAAGTGAAGTTAGAGGCAAGGAGCCATTGGAAGGAACTATCAACACGAAGGCATGAAAGTTGTAGTCTCTCCAATCATTTCTAATAAAAAATGTCTTTTCTTTCCCATATTTACTGTATCATTTGTATATATTCTTTGATTCCTTGGTCACAAGCATAGATCTAGTTTATTATCTTGTATGCTATCATCTTTCTCTTGTTATCTTCAATCTTTTACAAGTTCTTCCATTGTAGTAGAGGATAAAGTTTCAAGGATAGCGAGGACAACCTTTAAGAGAAGTATTGTGGCATTGTATTCAAGCAATTAACCAGATCTAGGGAAAGTTTAACATTTGGGTTTTTGTTTTGTTCTAGACCTGTACCATTCAGATCTAGGTGAGAATTTCCAGCAACATGTCTGTACGTGCCGTCAATTCATCATTGTACTGCATGGCCCATGAACATAGCAACTTCAAAACTCTCACATTTATAATTATAGCCAACAAAAGAGCGTTGCACATTCTTGGAGTGCCTGTATGTGTTCTATTTATGATTCATCTTGCTTTTGCTTTTGTTTCAATATTCTAATTAATTGTTGACAATTATATAGGCCGACACTATTTTTGTGGGAATTTTTCTTTTATGTTACAATTTTGTGGTAAAATTGTCATATTTCTAGATAGCTTTTGTCTTATAGCAATAGTTTTTAGCAAGTGCGGTGACATTGCCACCTCGTGGCTCTTGTTATTTTTAATTATTATTATTATAACAATCAAATAATTAATTTTGTTGCCTCAATTCAACATGACAAAGTGATGTCATTTGCATAATCACGCAAATTGATTAAATAACCAAAATTATAAGTGAATACATATCCAAAATTATAAGTGAAAGAAATGCCAAAAATGAATGAGATATTTTACCTTGCTCCATCAAATCCATGAATGAGATATTTTACCTTGCTCCATCAAATCCTTATGTCCCGCCATTTCCATGGAAATTGACACCACTTCTAACAAATCATCCCTTGTAAAATGATTTTGATATGAAATGAAGATTTGTGAGTTACTTTGTAGATTTGTCATGTCAATGTCACGTGGAGATCTTACAACTTTTGTAATGTAGCAATAGCTATTAGCAATTGCAGGGACATTGCCACCTCATGGATCTTGTTTCATTTTCATTAAATGAAAAAATTCAAACTCTCATTTAAGTTTAATGAATATAAGAGAATCATCCACATTACTTGCAAGCTCTACTCTGCTCAACTTTAAGAAATTACTTGGACATGCTTTGCTATGCTTTAACCTATAAGCATGGTTTGACTCAACTTGAGGATGTTATACTAGAATTCAACCTAGGTAATGGTTGGTAGTTAGTAAATGAAAATTGAAAATCTTTAATCACATATAAATACATTATTTTATTTTAAATTTTACCAACACCTGTCACCTGTCATTTTGCATGTTGCACATACACCACCTTTCACTTTGCACGTTGCGAGGGAAACCTCAAATGTTGTTTTTTCAAATGCATTTCCATGGGTTTCAGGGAGTTCTCTCTGGTAAGATTGTGGTTAGCCTCCTCCAAAGTTGTCTCTGCTCTGGTAACGGTCGTCTCTACTCTACTAAATCATACTGCTAGGAAAAGCTAACAAGAAAAGCATACTGCTAACGGTTGTCTCTACTCTACAAGAAGAGCATACTGCTAAGAAAAGCTAACAAGAAAACCACACTGCTAAGAAAAGCACAGAAAGTTTGGCAGGGGATTTGTTTTAAAAAAGTGGACTGGACAGAAATTAGATAAAATGCGGAGAATAAGAGAGTCCCTCTGACCTATATATATTGACAGACAAAATGGAAGAGTGAAGCGCAAGTTTCAACAACCTTTCACCCTGTCTCTCTCTGTCATTTGCTTGTGTTTTTTGTTTTGTCTGCATCGCCATGCATGCCCGTCTTTTGTTTTTCCTCTGCTTTCTCTTCTTCGGTACTTGATGTTTCCATTGTTTGTCAGGTCGGCCTTTTCTTCTTTTCTCTTTTGGATGATTAGAACACCGAGAGATATGGGGATTTATCCATACACTTACACTTGGCAGAAGACAATATGGGTACCCTTCTACTACGCTAATTGTTGTTTCATGCTCAGCTATGGTGTCCCTGAGAAAGGTAAATTTAATGCTTGTTTCTTCAAAGTATCTTACTTCATATTAAGTTTGCTTCAGTTCTTGATTAATTGTAGGGATGGTCTAACATTACATTGAAGAAAACACATTTGCACAATACAGAAGATTAGCTTATTTTAAGTTTCCTTAGTTTTTGAAAAATTGCAGGGTTGAACCAGCATTACATGGTAGAGAAAATGGTTGTACAATACAAATGATTAGTTTATATTGTCCAATTCCATTCCTCACCGTATTTTGTTTTAATTGTACACTTAAAGAAACTCAAAGTTGGATTTAAGGATGTAGAGGAAAGCCCTGTACAAACATTTCACCCTCATGAACGGCGTGATCTTCCAGGTTGTTCCTGAGAATGGTTTAATACTTCTTTCTTCATAGCACTTCATTTGATTTTATGTTTATTTTAGCTTTTGAAAAATTTCAGGGTAGGTTTAACAGTAAGGCTGTAGAGGAAAATCCCTGTACTGTACATATATTTAATGCTCAGCAAGGGCAACATATATTTAATGCTCAGCAAGGGCATAAACTCCCAGGTTTAATCTTGAGAAAGCTTCAATACTTTTTTCTTCACAGTATCTTATTTCATTCTAAGTATATTTTAATTCTTGAAATTTGTAGGGTGGGTTGAACAGTAGGTTGTAGAAAAAAATCTCTAGAGTCTATACCAATACAATGCACATGATAAGCATATTTTGTACCTCTTTGGAGGCGGTTTTAAACCCCCTAAAAGTGACTTTTGGAGGCAGTTCTAAACCCCATCATAGACACCTATGGGGATGGTTCCAACCCCCAAAAAAGTCTTTATTACAAACCTTTTGGGTTGGTTACAAACCCCCTCGTAGGTACCTACCGGGGCGGTTTTAAACCCCCCCATAGGTTCTTACAAGGGCGGTTCTAAATCTTACTAACCTTTGGGGCGGTCTTAACAAAACCCTCCAATAGCATCGATGCTAAAAGTGACATTTTGGGGTGGTTCAAAACCCCACCCTAAAAGTCTTTATTACAAAACTTTGGGGGTGGTTATAAACCCCCCTCGTAGGTACCTACTGAGGCGGTTTAGAACCCCCCTAAAAGTCTTTATTACAAAACTTTGGGGGAGGTTCTAAACCCCCCTCGTAGGTACCTACGGAGGCGGTTTGAAACCCCCCCTAAAACTATTTACAAACCTTTGGGGGCGGTTACAAACCCCCCTCATAGGTACCTACGGAGGCGGTTTGAAACCCCCCTCATAGGTACCTATGGAGGCGGTTCGAAACCCCCCCTAAAACTCTTTAAAAACCTTTGGGGGTGGTTATAAACCCCCTCGTAGATGTACCTACGGAGGTGGTTTGAAACCCTCGAAAACTCTTTACAAACCTTTGGGGACGGTTATGAACCCCCCTCATATAAACTTACAGGGGGGTTTGAACCCCCCTCGCTGTAACATACAAGGGCAGTTTTGAACCCCCCTCATAGTGACATATGAAGTCAGTTTAGAACCCCCCTTGTAGCCATAATAAATCATAATAAAATATATTCTATTAAAAATATCAATATGGCAATATCATTAGGGCACGAAGGAATCGAACCTTCAACCTCCTGCTTGTTAAGTTGGCACTCTTCCATTGAGCTAGAACCCTTTAAGAATTAGGGAAAACCCTTTAAGAATTAGGGAAAGGGAAATATTAACATCAATATTGCATCATTTGTAATTTTAATAAAAGCCTAATAATCCAAACATTGTTTATGACTCGAGAGACCTAAGAAAGCAGTCTGAATGGCTTTGACCTTCTTTAGATATATGCTAACCACTTCAAATCGTATGGCTCTAGCCTTCTGGCCTTCTTTAGATATATGCTAACCACTTCAAATCCTATGATGTAATCAAGATAATGTAGGTTTACTTCAAATTTTTGACAGATTTAATTAAAAGTATAGATAATAGTGCACTGTTATTTTATCAAGCCTATTTCAATCCAAGGAACCATTGATAAGTTGTTTTCTTACAGACAATATTACATGCTAGATTCTAGACAATACACAAAAATCATATTTAGCTTGAGTTTCTAAGACCAGATGAATGCCACATGATTCACCATGTCAAGAAGTTCACCCCTGCAAAATTTCACACACTAATCTGTCAAGCAGGGCATGTATTTGCAAATGAGGAATTGCATTTTGGAAATGATGTAAAATCAAGCAGAGTACTCTTTTGGCAGATTAAGATTTTGCAGATGAAGGGAAATTGAATAAATCTGACATCTGGATTTTGTGCAAAACTTTAAAAACTACATCCCTACTATTTCAAGTTCCATCAGAATACCTCATAGGGCTGTTTCAACAATTAGTTTTTTCATGAAAATGGTAAAATCAATGAAATCACCATTTTAGCAATGTTATTACATACAACTGGAGATTGTTTGGGAAAATCTGATTAAGAGAAGATGTTCAGCATGTAAGACACACCATCTTCAATCTTCTCTCTTCATCAAAATCTCAATTGAGGTGCCTCTAAGTGCATTTCAAAATCTAACATGATATCAGTATTCAACTCAACCCAGATTTGTGATTTTTAGGCCAGACAACAAATTGGACAGAGACAGTGTGCATTCTTGGAGTATAGAACATGTGTATTGAATATTTGTAGCTTGGTCTCTTCCATGGCAGGCATTTTTTAGCTTCAATGACTAGGACCAGTTTTACCTAGATCACAGATTTCACTGAACAGTGTCACCCCCCAAAGTGCAGCGGGCATTTGGAGAGTTTCAGAGGTGTTCTGATAGCCCTGCTCGATGAAGATAGCACCGTTCTGAGGGTAAAAAAATGGTGCTTCTCTTATGTCAACAGAGAGAGACATCGTTTCAATTTGCTGGGGGCCATATTTTGCTAGTGTTGCTACAGGGTGCAATGACCATGCACAAGCATTCAGCTATCAGAAATTTCACAGAGCCTCGAATATTGTTCAACAAGGAAAATGCTGGGTATATTCTGAAGCATTTACTTATGAAGGCAGCCTTGGTATATCCACTAAGGTTTTCAAATACTTCCAGCACAAGGAGATATTTGAATTGCCCCTCCCAAATGCTAGTGGAAAATGATAGACTTCACCCTTCCATAAAGAAATATCAGAGATGATGTTGTTCTGGAATATTGTCTTTGAATTGTCTAATTGCATTTGGCAGTCATATAGCTGGATTTAAATTAAGATGATAGAATCCTTAATGGATGTTTGTAGCAGACAGATTCTAAAAGGGGTAATATTTAACAGTAGAATCTTTTATATCCCGAAGGACAATATTCTCCTGCCACTCATGTCTATAAAAAGGGAAAACAACACTTATATCTTGAAGAGAGATGCGCCTTTGACAAGACATAGAAACACTGTTGGAGCATATTTAAAATATGGACCTAGAACACAAGGAAGAATCCTTTAAAAAGATGAAAGTGGTGGTTGCTACCATAGCACGTGAACTTGAATGATTGATAAACAAAGCTCCAGAATCATGACACCATTCCAGGAACCATCGTACAGCATATGTTGGCTAGATAAAATTTCAGTGCAAGGGACATTTTACGGTAGATTTTCAGTATGGCTTAGGGGCAGTTCTTGTAGCATATATTCCTCAGGAAGAGTAGCATGAAGAAGACCCTTTTATGGTACCAATTACACAGCTATGCCTTCATCAAAGCTCTTCAGGATGCATGTTAAGATAACTGGTGTGAAGACATGTCATACTCCTAATTCAAATTAGCAATTAATGCTCCATCCTATAGCAATAGCACTGGAGGATGATCTGACAGTACTGAATCAGTGATAAGACTAGCATATAGAAAACACTATTTGTAGATTGCTTTACCAGCTGATCAGTGGATATGTTTCCAGAACTGTCATGGTTGTTTGGAGGTTATTTAAACTAAAGGAACACATCTTCAGGTGTGTGCCCAACATTGAGAATTGCCTCAGGTGTATCCTAGCTCGAAGATCAAGCATCGAAACCTCATTTCCAGATTTTAAAAGAGAGACTTTGGGGTGTTGATAACAACAGCACAGGTAAGATTCAATACAGATCTTTGACAAAGATCCTAACAAGTGGAAGACCCTTATAAAAAGAAGAATGGAAGCTCCCAATAGGAAGTCAAAAGCCAATCTACAGTGTTGACATGTAGGAGTTATATTCGTTAAAATTTTGACACTGTAGACAAGAGTACAGTTCTCCAAGTTGGATTCATATCATAATTCCATGTAATTATGTTTTTATTTACTCTATATGTCCTCAAGATTTAGAATCATTTAATCGATGTCATCTGACAGGGTGGTCATCCATGGACAGGAGACCATTGTGAGCACAGCTATAGGTGGAGCTGCATTGGGAGCAGCTTTGGGAGGTAAAACCTATGATCGTTTTGGAAGGAAAATGAGCATGCTCATTGCAGATGTTATTTTCCTTTTGGGTTCCATGCTTATGGCAGCAGCTCCATCTCCATCAATTTTAATTGGCGGCAAGGGNGATCGTTTTGGAAGGAAAATGAGCATGCTCATTGCAGATGTTATTTTCCTTTTGGGTTCCATGCTTATGGCAGCAGCTCCATCTCCATCAATTTTAATTGGCGGCAAGGTGATGGTTGGTCTTGGCATTGGTATTGCTTCAATGGCAGCACCCTTGTTTATTGTGAAAACTTCTCCATCTCATATTCAAGGAGCACTCGTTAGCTTAAATACTCTTATGGTCACCTTTGGCCAGTTTGTCTTCTACCTCGTAAATTATGGATTTACACAGGTAGCTTTAGTCCTACTTGATAGAGATGATGTGCATTCCCTTTTCAGCAATACATGTGAATTGTGAAATATTGCTGAATAAAGTATATTAGGATTAGGATTGTAGATTTTTATCTCCCCTTAAACTTCTTATTTCATTGAGGAAACAAATTATGCGTGTAATTGTTTAAATTCCTGCTTACTGAATTTCCCAATGGGATGTAATCTTGAGTAATAGCAGAAAGTTTCACACTTCTTTCCACATGCCTTGTGATAATTTCCAGCCAAATTCAGCCTCACTTCTCTCATTTTTGTCTTAATGCATACAAAAATTCAGCCTCAAAGCCATGGCTTTAGCAATCTTAGATTCTTATGTAGGGGAACCCCTATTGAGTTGGAGATCCAACCTAAAGTTGGTGAGGGTGTTAATGAGGTGACAGGTGGTAGGCACTCTTAGTTGCCTTTGGGTTAGCATTGTTCTTTTTGGTTTTAATTTCACATGCTAATTCAGGAGGTAACATGCCCTAACTTGCTGGTGTCACAACGTGCCCTACTGAAGGTGACTCTGCAATTGATGTTTCAAAACACTACAACTAGAGGCTCTCAAAAATTGTTGGTTGAAAAACATTTCAAAATATTGATTTGTCAGGGTGTTTCTATCCATGCCCTAGCATATGAATGCAGGCTAGTGTTTCACCTGTGCAACATATGGGATTTTTCAATTCTACAATGAGCTGCAAAACATCTGTTATGGTCTGCCCATTGCTGCCAAAACAAATTCGAACAAGTTCACCCTATGTCTCAAAACAATGATCTTCTATTGTGACATATCAGGCAACTGCCTTTCTCTGTTCTGCCTCATTAAGGTGTCACAACGTGCCCTAACATGCTGGTGTCACAACATGCCCTAATGAAGGTGTCTGCAAATGATGTTTCTGAAAACTACAACCATGGGCTCTCCAAAATTGTTTGTTAAAAAACATTTCAAAATATCTATTGGTCAGGGTGTTTCTATCCATGCCCTAGCATATGAATGCAGGTTAGTGTTTCACTTGTGCAACATATGGGAGCTTTCAGTTCTACAATGAGCTGCAAAACATATTCTATGGGCTTCCCATCACTGCCAAAACAAACTCAAACTGCTCTGATGATTCTGAGAAAGTATGAAATCGTATTCAGTTCACCCTATTTCTGGAAAGAATGCTTTTCTATTGAGACATATCAGGCCACTACCTTTTGTCTGTTCTGCCTCATTAAAATCTCAATGTGCCTCCATCTGGTCTGCTTCATTGTCTCTTACACATCTGTGTTAGCTCTGAATTTTCTACTGGAATGTGCCATTGTTAGGATTATTAATCCTCCCTTGTCCAGATTTGGTCATATGTCTAAATTGGGAGTCATGTCTAAATCAGGAGTCCATCCAGTCTATTTATAGTCATTAACACCATTGGGTCCACTTGACCTAATTGGGGCACATGTTTCAGTTACTAAAGTGTGGGGAACACTAATTGGGGCTCACTGCCACTTATTGCACTTGATTGCATAAGTTTAGGAGCCTCCTAGATTAATCCCTACAATTTAGGAAGCCACTGGGAGTGTCGAAACCAACCAAGGTCAGTTCACTTCAGTTAATGACTAGTCAAGCTAAGTTAGGAGTCAGTTACATTCAGTTCTAGTCCTCTACATTCAGTTAGCGCTAGGTTTACTTGACTGAACACATGTGGGGCACATTTCTCACCTACCACTGTCAGTTAACCTTAGTCAACACTGAATTTAACACTTTAGTTGTTTTTTAGAGCTCCGATGAACTCCGGTTATGGTTTAGACAAGGTCAGTTAACCACTGAGTCCTCCGATAGTGATTTAGACAAGGTCTTGGTTACCTACAGTCAAGTAGAGTCTAATCAATTCGAACTTCCTCATGTGGATTCGAATTGCTTGTGGCTATTAAAGCCATTGTACTTCATTGTAATTATCTATCTAATTACTCTTTGATTAATGAAAAGCATTCACAGCTGCAAGCCATTTTTGCACTGTTTCATTCTTCAATAAATGAGTAAATTGTGTGATCTATCATGTGAGTTGTGTGTTTGTCCACAGATCTATGTGCTCAATTTAATATGGTATCAGAGCCTCAGTGGACAAGGCACTTCTCCTCCTCAGATCTCCTACTGGATCACTTTTTTTTGTAGGTACAACTTCGAAATGAATTCATCAGTTCCTCTTTTGACCCAATCCTCAAACTATTGTGAATGGAAGGTGAAGATGATTATATTTCTGAAAAGACAAGGTCTCCTTTGGGTGTCTTATGGATTCAGTAGAAAGTCTTTTCAGAGTGAAAATGACTGGCTAAATGCAAAGGATGTAGCTTGTGAAATAATGAAACTGGCTCTTTCTCCTAGCTTGCCCTACCTCAGTAGATCTACTAAAGATCCAGAGGAACTCTGGACAAGATTGGACAGAACATTTGAAATGATTTATGAGGATCATAATAGCACTTTGGAGAGCACATCCAGCACCATAAGCATCCTTGATCCAAAAATATCGGCTTCCACTCTCTCTGATGAAGTTGTTCAAGATGAAGAAGAAGCAGAAGCTTCTACACAGTCAATTCGAATTGAAGACAGTCTCCATGCAGTGACTCCTTCTCCTGATGCTCCGGAAGTTCATGAGATCTCTGATATCTCATCTTCTCATATTGTTGAAACATAAGAAGACATTCGAATCTCTGATATTGAAGAAAAATTCTGCTGCACTTCCATGCAAACATTCACCGGTGATTTTTCTTTAAATTCTGTGCAAAATTTACTAGTAATTGCTTCCGAAAGTGATGAGAAATTTGATTTTTCTCCCTCTAATGTTGCTGCTGGTGTGCAAATATGTGATACCTTGGATATTTTGGAAGAAATATCAGATTACCAGAGTGATCCATTCGCTCCCCATGATCTATATTTTCCAGCAAATTCTTGCAGGATTGCATGCACCAAAATTCAGAATTTTGAAGAAGAAGAAAGCTGTGCATCCACCGTCTCGGTTAACCATTTATTTGAATCTGATATTAACCTTATTGGGTCTGATATGATATTATTTAGATATTATCTGATATTGCTTGGTCTAATATATCAAATTCATAATCTTTCGGTACCACTTGTAGTTGTTCTCATCAACGGTGTGAAGAAACAAGTACCGCAAGTCTCCTACAAAACTGCTGCTGGGGATTTGATTCCATTTCACAGTTTTGGATCTGTTTTGAACCTATTTAGATTTGATTTACTTTCTGATCTGATATTATTTGGTTCATATTGTAAAATCCAAAAGCCTTCAGTCATGCTTGTAGCTGCTCTCACCAATTCCGGTGTGAAAAATCAAGTACCGCACTTTCTCTTCAAAACTGTTGATGGGGATTTGGTGTTAGTTTCCTCATATGAGGTTGCTGATATTTTATTATGTGATTCATTATCTATTTCAGAAGCTATATCAGACTATGGATCTCAATCATTCGCTCTCAACAGTCCCAGTGCTTCTCTACCATTGATCACATGCTCATCTCCTCACAGAACTAGTAAAGAGGAAGATTTTCTGCATCCGCCTGGACACCTGCTCCTAACACTTGGGGCTGTTCTTACCACTCATGGTTTGTTGTTCATGGATGCAACATATCAGTTTCTTGAGTGTTCCTCACATTCTATGAATTCTCAAGAACCTTTTCTTACTTT
>LPNX010159696.1:1348049-1369168 GCA_001517045.1 Pseudotsuga menziesii | reverse complement strand
ACTAGTCAAGCTAAGTTAGGAGTCAGTGACGTTCAGTTCTAGTCCTCTACATTCAGTTAGCGCGAGGTTTACTTGACTGAACACATGTGGGGTGCATTTCTCACCTGCCACTGTCAGTTAACGTTAGTCAACACTGAATGTAACACTTTAGTTGTGTTTTAGAGCTCCGATGAACTCTGGTTATGGTTTAGACAAGGTCAGTTAACCACTGAGTCCTCCGATAGTGATTTAGACAAGGTCTTGGTTACCTACAGTCAAGTAGAATCTAATCAATTCTAACTTCCTCATGTGGATTTGAAGTGCTTGTGGCTATTAAAGCCATTGTACTTCATTGTAATTATCTATCTAATTACTCTTTGATTAATGAAAAGCATTCACAGCTGCAAGCCATTTTTGCACTGTTTCATTCTTCAATAACTGAGTAAATTGTGTGATCTATCATGTGAGTTGTGTGTTTGTCCACAGATCTATGTGCTCAATTTAATAGCCATAACAGGAGAAAAACATCTGGAAAAAACAATGCATTCTCATTTGATATAGTATAAAATGTTTCCTCTTTTAGTCTTCATATCATGATTATTACACTTCCTGCAGTCTAGGCATGATTTGGATGTGACATCTAGGCATGAATTCTGTCGTATGTCATCAAACTTCACAATGCATGTAGGTCCTCCAAAATACCGTCAATTATGGCATCTCATCTTATTCATCTGTTCATGAATGAATGGTACCTTGTGGCGATGGATGTCTCCTTTGAAAAAATTATAGAACCCTTAGGCCTCAATAATATTTTCTTTTGAATCCACCCTTTTAAAATTTTAAAACATCTATATTTCAAAATGTACAAAATTTAACACCCTAATATTATTTAAATATTCAGACTTGCCATTTTAACTCATACTGACTTTGATCCTCTCATTTCCCCAAAACTTTGACTTTATTCCTCACTTGCTCAGAGGCTCCAGCATTGGGTATCCCTCTGATACATTGTATAGATTCGAGAATACGCACGAATACCATAGGAATGTGGAATAGAAACTTTTATTAATCAAAGCCATGGACACATTCAGGTTGATATTCTTCTAACACTTTGATTAACACTTAACTCTAATGATGGTAACTTAATATTAATATGACGGAGTTACAAAGGATGTAAGCATTGGTGATATATTGTGTTCAAAAGAGATGAGGCTAGCACTAATAGCAGGTGCTGGAATACAGGCAAGTATTTTGCTGTTGTATCAGACATGTTTTTCTTTTGTAGGGTTTAAGGTGTCTTTTTTAGGATGAGTTCTCATTTTCCATCCAATATGAAGGATTTAAAGTTTAACCTGTGGGTTCATTAAAAGTTTGAACTGTTGCATTGAAGGAGTATTCTTATAGCTAGTTATTTGAAGCTAATTTCAGTAATAGTACCCCCTATATATATATTTCATTTATGATATGTATGAAAAATAACTTTTCTTACTTTGTTCTTTGACTAGCTAGAAGGGATTCTATGTTAACACAATTATATTATTTCTGTTGGGTTGAAAACTTCAATTCCTTTTCAGTTACTTGCACTGCATGCATTGCTGTCACGAAAATCATGACCTTGCGAACAATAATGATTTTTCCTAGTCAGTGTTAATGATATGAATTGTATCCATCATATGTTCCACTTCAACTGTGGTTAAGATTCAAGAATACCATTCAGTTATGTGGATTATCCTTGATGGCATTGAATTATATTTTTGCTCATTTGGTGATTGTGTTGTTGGATGCATATTTTTCAGCAGTTAGTGTGTATTAATACTGTGATGTATTACAGCCCATCTATCATGGAGCTGGAAGGATTTGCCTCTCATAGGACAGCATTAATGCTGTCATTAGTTGTTGCTGGTGTTCCTTTACCAGCTGATCATAGGATATGTTTCCAGAACTATCATGGTTGTTTGGAGGTTATTTAAACTAAAGGAACACATCTTCAGGAGCGTGCCCAACATTGAGAATTGCCTCAGGTGTTTCCTAGCTCCAAGATCAAGCATTAAAACCTCATTTCCAGATTTTAAAAGAGAGACTTTGGGGGGTTGATAACAACAACACAAGTAAGATTCAATAAAAATCTGTGACAAAGATCCCAACAAGTGAAAGACACTTATCTTTCCCTAAAGAGGCCAGGAACATTGTTTTTAAGGCCTTTACTGAAGGGCTTATGTTTAAGTCAGGTGCAGTCCACTTCTGGTGGGGCATGAATATTGTGTTTATTCGATAAAAGCAGCAACCTCTATTGAAGACCTCTATTCATGATAATAATGAATGTTGAGTCACAAGTGCTATCACGGAGCATTTTATTAGCATCATTGGACAAGATCATGATGAGCAAGTGATCTGAAAGAAAGAATGAAATTTGGGTCAGTGAGGTTACTTTAGGAGAGTTAAGCCATTAGGATTTAAGATTTTATGGAGGATTTTAGGATCCAAAAAAGAGACTCCATTATGATTCATGGATATGGTGGACATTTTCATCTTTGAAAAAATATCAGTATGTCATTTGAGCAAACGCAACCAGAGCTAGTTCTATCTAGCCATTCTGCCAGAAGTATTAGATATGGGATGAGCAAAGCCTAACTAGTTTATGTCATCACCAAACAACATGAGTATTTGCCCCATGGGATAGAGATAAGGATGGTGACAGAAATATCATGGCATGAAGTTGCTCATCCACAAATCCATGGTCATGATATTAAATTATTAATACTATATCTATTACAAAGGGAGAAGGATGCATGTGTCACTTAGTTGTTATCTTGAGTTATCTTGCAAGCAAGGAGGTGCAGTTAAGAAGTTTCTGTGCTATTTTTAGAATTCAAGATAACAACTAAGTGACACATACATTGTCCTCCTGCGTGATTGCTGTTAGCCCTTCAACGTGCAGTTAAGAAGTTTCTATGCTATTTTTAGAACAGCAGATGGGTGTTGGGTTATCTCGAGTTACCGTTCATGCAAATGTACGGTTAAATAGAAGTTACTTACCAGTTCTCAAACATCAGACTAATGGTTGGCGTGTGTGATGAACTCCAGCTCTCCCTCTGAAATCATAGGTGCATTTTCCAAATATAAACCTAGCTTCATATTTAATCATTGAAGTGTATTTTGAAGGTTCTATTTATGTACAACTCATTCCTTCTCACATACGCATGCAACCTCTTCAAGGAACCTCACAGAAGTTTTATGGATGCATGTTCTGATCTATTAACATTAATAGTGGTTACCTGGTGGTTACAACTAGTAAACAAATCTGTAAAGGAGAGCCGCTACAACCCATCTTTTCATTTATTATAGGTAAACCAGATAAAACTGAATGGTGGAGCTTTTCTAGAGGCTGGATCCTAGCAAAGGTGTGCTTTTTAAAGACTTTGTTGAACCTGCTATCTTCTCCTTCAGCATATGCATGCCCAAAAAGCATACAAACAGGAGGTATAGGGTGCACCCTGGTTAGTAGATTTCAGTTGTGACTAGAAGATTGCATTAAAAGCAAGTAGCGGTCACTATATAATGAAGAGGGTGTACTCCTAAAAACTCAGTTTCAAACCCATGCATAAGTAGACCTGAGCAACAATAAAGGAAGTTTCTTTTCAGAATACAATGACTAAACAATTCATTTTCTCTCGACTCCATACACATGCATTTAAACGCTGGGCACAGTGAATAAGGTTAAGGGAAGCCTATAAATTAATGTTCAAGGCTCATTGTATTGCTCCACCATTAATTTTTTCTTCTCATGTGTTCTTATATGCTTGGATAAAATGTGTTTGATTAATTTCTCATGCAGGTTGATAGGTTAATTGTCAGATTGGATGATTGTATCACTGATTTGTATCAAATATTGATCCTTTTTGACCTTCAATAATTCATGCTCATTCATAAATGGTTGCCAGGTCAGTATACATGTACCCAAGATAACCACACACTAACTAAACTAAAGTCAAGGATTTTT
Source organism: Pseudotsuga menziesii (assembly GCA_001517045.1). Lineage (NCBI taxonomy): Eukaryota > Viridiplantae > Streptophyta > Pinopsida > Pinales > Pinaceae > Pseudotsuga > Pseudotsuga menziesii. Next base: position 1,365,189 of record LPNX010159696.1, on the reverse strand, counting down.
TGTTATTTTCTCCACTGACTAGTGCATCTGGGTTTGTTCCTATTTAAAAAGGACAATAAATTCCACCTCCAACTGGGCACCTCTAGCCCCAGTTAGTTCCCAAATGTACTCGGGAACTAAATATAGGTGGGAGAGGGAAAATGACGACGTTCATCCGGCAAGCCTATGGGGAAAAGAAAGGGAACAGATGGCAAGCCAATCCTATTAACCCAAATGTATTGAAGCTCATAAATTATCCTAGGTTGCTTTGCATCCTTTTCCATTTTGTGACAGGGTTGTATAATTGAGAAGGATTGTGTGGAGCATAGAGCTCTTGTTGGAGAGGGATCTTTTTGACTCATCCATCTTGTTGATTTTCTGAGCAGCATCGAGAGCCATTCTCTTAGGAGAATGGGGACACCTGGTCCAAGACAATGGTGTGGACTCAACCTAGTGTTGAGTGATCATTCTATTGAATGATGATATCTGGTCCTTGACCATGATATGGACCCAGCTTTGCCCTAGGGGGACTCAACCTTGTGTTGAGTGACTATTCTGCTAAATGTTAGACATCTGTTTTGGGACCACGATGTGGACCAGTCTAGTACTGGTAGACTCAAATTAGTTATGAGTAGCCATTATTTTGAATGGAGGAACCTGGTTATTTACCAGGACTCAACCCGGTGCTTAGGGCCATTCTCTTGGAGAATGGAGGCGCTTGGTCTGTTAACAAGTATTTGACCTAGTGTCAAATTATGCAGCCTATGGCTGAGGCACATGGTCTGTTACCAGGAAGGTACTATAATCCCTAGACCGTGTCTAGGCATGTGTGACACTCTGACCCTTGATCAATGGGCTTTGCGATCTTCTCCAAGGCTTAGCTACCCTTGGTTAAGACACCCTAGTACTTGATCTTGGGGTCACACAGAGTGTGAGATAAAAACATTAGTAATTCTATTAGTTTATGATGATGTACTTTGAATGGTGATAAAAGAACACGTTGACCACAAGGGCACTTGAAGAAGGCTAAAGCAAAAGTAAAAAATACATGAAAACCCTTAGTACCACTAAAGTGTAAAAGTGAAAGTGAAAAAAGACCTTTAACACCACTAAAGGAAAAAGTCAAAATTAGAAAAGAATAAAATATTATTATTTCTAATTTTGGCCCACTTACAACTCTATATAGGGGCTACCTATGGGAGGGGTTCTTTAAAATAGAGCAGGCAGAAAGCGCCACTTGCAGAACTGTATGGATTCAATTCCCTCCCAACAGAAAGGTCTTTAAAGGTAAACCCTAGGTTAAAGTTCAGGAAGATATGAAATAAGGTCTTACCTGAGCTCTGCTTAGGGTTGGTTATCCCTTACCTTTGCTATATATGCTCAGGTAAGGTCTTAAGTACATTCTCTCCCTTGCTTGGCTTGCGAACTACTAAACGGCCCATCTCTTTTAAATACCCAGAGGGATTACTTACGAACAGAAACACTCTACCGACGAAGGAAGGAATAAAGCACTTGCCTTATTCATCGACCAATAAGGGACTACTATCGGATAACAGAGAAACAATGACCAACTACATTCTCTTCCCATCGATGACTCAAAGGATATAAAAGAAGATCATTCCATCTCATTATTACACACACACTTTCTCTCACAGGTACAACTGCTCATCAGAAGATCTTGCATTTTTTGAAAAAGAAGGTTCTTGTGATTGGGCCCTAGCATGGATGAGTCTAGCTAGGGAATCATCATTCATGTGAAGACAAACCCTATGGTAGGGTTTTACATCTGCAAGTTCATCTTCAATTTTTGTTTACAGTTTCTACCCAAACCCCTCTTCCTCATCTTCAGACAACCATCTTCACTCATGACCAACTCTTAACGAAATCTGGGCAGTAGGTTTTTGGTTTCAGGCAGCTGAGTTTGACGTTGGGCAGGGGATCTCTGTTCACGGGTAGCCCTCTCCTTCACGGGTTGCCCTCTTCTCTCCTATGGACAGGCCATGTTAGGGCCCTGCCCCCTCGGCACCCTCGAGCAGCCTCTAGCAGGCATACTCGGGAGGGTTACGGCCTACGACCAACCCTCGGGTAGACAAAAGGTAAGACCGTGAGGGATGTTGTGGCCACACAGGCCCTCTGGGAAGCCTGTGGGAATACCCGTGAGGGTCCTGTAGCATCCCACAGGGCTGTCGGGCCTACACAGGCCCTTGGGCCAGCCCTTAAGGACACGACCTAGGGCAGGCTGCCCTCCCGGCAGAAGCAAGGCTGCAAAACACAGTAGTCGGGCAGGAAACAGTCAATGGGCAGCTGGTAGGTGGTTGCAGGAAGTAGATAGAGTATAGACGGACAACAAAGTACAGATTCAGGCAGTTTTTTCGGGCAACCTGCTAATGAACAGGAGAGAGAAAAATTAGGGAATTAAAGCCCTAATTTGTGAAAAAGCAATTTAGGCATTTTTTTATGTAATTTGGAAAAATTGATCTTCAGATATTGTGGTTTAACCCAGTTGGGGTTTGAGGAAATTTTTGAAGAATTTCAGTCATCTCATTTTTGAGATGAATTACTAATGCTTTTGGCGTTTTTGTCCCTTAAAGGTTTCCCCGTGAAAAATTTTGGTGTTCAATGTGTTGATGTGATTAATGTTGTTTACTGCACTTATCATTTGTTTTTGTTAGTCTGCAAATTTTTAAAGGACAAAAATCCATGATTGCAATAGATGGTCACATTTATGCCAAAGATATCTCCAAAACATGAAGGAATCTGCAAAGGATGTGCTCTAGGTAAGAACACTAAGAAATCCTTTCCCAGAAGCAAGAACAGATCTAAAGGAATTTTGGATTTGATTCATTATGACATTTGTGGCCCTATTTCTTCACCCCCCTTGAGTGGGTGTTTGTATTATGTCTTGTTCATTGATGATCACTCTCGAAGTCATGGATTTACTTCTTCAAGGCCAAGAGTGAAACTTTTGACAGGCTCAAAGAGTTCAAGACACTGATTGAAAATCAGATTGGCAGACACATACGTATCTTGAGATCAGATAACAGAGGTGAGTATGAATCTAATGAGTTTGATGATTTTTTTTGGGAAGCGGGAATCAAGAAAGAGCTAACAGCACCTTACAACCCTCAACAGAATGGGGTTGCAGAAAGGAAGAATAGAACGATCTGTGAAGCTACTAAAGCTATGCTTACTGATCTCGATCATCCTTTATCTTTGTGGCCAGAAGCTACAGGAACTGTTGTGTACATCCAGAACATAAGCCCTCACGAGACTCCAAAAGAAGTCTTCACCAAGAAGAAACCTGCAGTTGACCACATGAGGATATTTGGCACTCCAGTGTATGTTCATGTGCCAAAGGAAAAGAGGGCCAAGCTAGAGCCCTCTAGTAAGAAAGGTATATTTGTCGGGTATAGTGATTGCTAGAAGGCTTATCGAATCTATATATCGGGACAAGGGTACATTGAGGTCAACAGAGATGTGATCTTCCATGAGGAAGCTGTGTTTCGTAAAACACTAGATCTTTCAATGGAAGATGAAGTTTCTCCACTTGAGTTTCTAGATTCAGAAATTCAGAGGGAAGAAGAGGAATTTGAAGATCAAATTCTAGATGCACCTGAGGACACTGAAAGTCCACCAGATGAACTGCTTGAAGTTCCTCCTACCAAAAGGATACCTGCTTGGTACCAAGAGACGGTACAAGAAGGTGAGAAGCATAAATCTCCTCCCGGGACTTTCAGAGAAAGCATAAGACCACATAAGTACTCAGGTCTTATGAGCCAACTTATCAGTGCAGAACCTTCATCATACGAAGAAGCAACAAGTAAACATGTATGGGTTGATGCCATGATTGAAGAGTACAATTCAATCATGAAGAATGATGTGTGGGAAGTTGTTCCCAGACCAACATGAAAGTCAGTAGTAACATCCAGATGGATTTATAAAATTAAGCATGTTGTTGATGGCAGTGTAGAGAAGTATAAAGCCAGATTCGTAGCTTGTGACTTCACTCAGAAAGAAGGAATTGACTATGATGAGACATTTGCCCCTGTTTCCAGGTATACTACAATTAGAACCATCTTTTCACTTGCTGCAGTATTGGGATGGAAGTTGCATCAGATGGATGTAAAGACAACCTTCCTCAATGGCAAGATTGAGGAGGAAGTCTATATTGAACAACCTGAAGGCTTTGTAACTCATGGGAATAAGACCCATGTATGTAAACTGAAGAAAGCCTTATATGGACTAAAACAAGCTCCAAGAGTCTGGTATGCCAAGATGGATGGATTTCTCCACAGCTTGGGGTTTTCCAAAAGTACAGTTGATTCTAACTTGTACTTTAAGGTTGTTCATAATCATGTCTTGATACTTGTTCTATATGTAGATGAATTGTTTCTTATAGGCGATGAACAGTTGATAGAACAATGTAAGAGGGAGATTACCTCTAAATTTGAGATGAAAGATCTCGGATTGATGCATTACTTCCTTGGCTTAGAGGTCTGGCAAAAGCCAGGCGAGATCTTCCTGACACAACTAAAGTATGCAGTGGATATCTTGCAGAGATTTTGGATGCAAGACTGCAAGTCCATGAGCGTACCCATGACTAACAACTTGACAAAGTTGCGGGACTCGGCCACCAGTTCACAAAGTGTGGACTCTACTCTATACAAACAACTTATTGGATCCCTGATGTATCTCGTGCATACGAGACTAGACATCTGTTACACAGTGAATGCATTGAGTCAGTTCATGTCTGATTTGAAGCACATACACTTGGTAGCTTCCAAACATGTCCTCAGATATGTGTGAGGTACTATCACTTATCGGATCAGGTATACTTCCAGTTGTGGAGTATTGTTATCTGGATATGCAGATTTAGATTTGGTTCGTGGTGAAGTAGACCAAAAAAGTACCTCTGGTTACCGCTTCAGTATGGGATCAACAATGATCTCTTGGTCCAGCAGGAAGTAGGGTTCCATAGCTCAGAGTACAGCTGAGGCAGTGTATATTGCTGCAAGTGATGCTTGCAAGGAAGCAGTTTGGCTCGGAAAACTTGTAATTGATCTATTCGGGGGAAATCTTGACTCAACGATCATCCATTGCGATAATCAGAGTTTCATAAAGCTTTTAGAGAACCTAGTGTTTCATGATAGATCAAAACAGATTGAAAGGATGTATCATTTCATCAGAGACCTAGTGCACAGAGGTTCTTTGAAGTTGCAGTACATTCGTACGGATGAACATATCTTAGATATCTTGACCAAGCCTTTGACGACATCAATGTTCATGTACTTTTTGACAAGCTTGGTATGGTAGAGAATGCCTCTCTCACTGAGAGGTAGTGTTTATTTTTTTTAGTAGCATCGAGAGCCATTCTCTTAGGAGAATGGGGACACCTGGTCTGGGACCACGGTGTGGACTCAACCTAATGTTGAGTGATCATTCCGTTGAATGGTGATATCTGGTCCTTGACCATGATATGGACCCAGCTCTGCCCTGGGGGGACTCAACCTTGTGTTGAGTGACCATTTTGTTGAATGGTGAACATTTGGTCTAGGACCAAGGTGTGGACCAGTTTAGTACTGGCAAACTTAGCTTAGTTCTAAGTAGCCATTCTTTTGAATGGAGGCACCTGGTCATTTACCAGGACTCATCCCAAGGCTGAGGGCCACTCTCTTAGAGAATGGAGGTGCTTGGTATGTTACCAAGCATTTGACCTAGTGTCAAATTATGTAGCCTATGGCTGAGGCACATGGTCTGTTACCAGAAAGGCACTATAAGCCCTAGACTGGGTCTAGGCATGTGTGACACTCAGACCCTTGATCAATGGGCTTTGCGATCTTCTCCAAGGCGTAGCTACCCTTGGTTAAAACACCCTAGTACCTGATCTTGGTGTCACACTGAGTATGAGATAAAAGCACTAGGAATTCTCCTAGTTTATGATGTACTTTGAATGGTGATAAAAGACCACGTTGACCACATGTGATGACCATAGGGGCACTTGAAGAAGGCTAAAGAAAAAGTCAAAAATACATGAAAATCCTTAGTACCACTAAGGTGTAAAAGTGAAAGTGCAAAAAGACCTTTAACACCACTAAAGGAAAAAAGTCAAAATTAGAAAAGAATAAAATATTATTATTTCTAATTTTGGCCCACTTACAGGTGACTCAAAGGATAGAAAAGAAGATCATTCCATTTCATTATTACACACAGACTTTCTCTCACAGGTACAACTGCTCATCAGAAGATCTTACAGTTTTCGAAGAAGAAGGTTCTTGTGATTGTGCCCTAGCATGGATGAGTCTAGCTAGGGAATCATCATTCATGTGAAGACAAACCCTAAGCTAGGGTTTTACATCTGCAAGTTTATCTTCAGTTTTTGGTTAGGGTTTCTACCCAAACCCCTCTTCCTCATCTTCAGGCAGTCATCTTCACTCACAGCCAGCTTTTCACGAAATCTGGGCAGCAGGTTTTTGGTTTCGGGCAGCTAAGTTTGACGTTGGGCAGGGGATCTTTGTTCACTAGAAGCCCTCTCCTTCACGAGCTTCCCTCTTATCTCCTCCAGGAAGGCTATGTTAGTTCCTTGCTCCCTTGGCACCCTTAGGAAACCTCTAGCAGGCATACCCGGGAGGGTTACGACCTACGACCAACCCTCGGATAGCCAAAAGGCAGACCCGCGAGGGCTGTCGTGGCCCCACAGGCCCTTTGGGTAGCCTGTGGGCATACCCGTGAGGGTCCTGTAGTAGCCCATGGGGTTGTCGGGCCTAGCCCTTAAGGCCATGACCTAGGGCAGCGTCCCCTCTAGGTAGCAGCAGGGCTGGAAGCCACAGCAGTCGGGCAGGAAACAGTCAACAGGCAACTAATAGGTGGTTGCGGGTAGCAGATAAGTACAACCAGTACCGTCGGGTAGCAGACAGAGTACAGGCGGGCAACAAAGTACAGATCTGGGCGGTTTTTTGGGTAGCCTGCTAATGAGTAGGAGAGAGAAACATTAGGGTAGTAAAGCCCTAATTTGTGAAAAAGCAATTTTGGCATTTTTTATGTAATTTGGAAAAAATGATCTTCAGATATTGTGGTTTAACCCTATTGGGGTTTGAGGAACTTTTTGAAGAATTTCAGTCATCTCATTTACGAGATGAATTACTAATGCTTTTGGGTTTTTTGTCCTTGAAAGGCTTCCCTGCGAAAATTCTGGTGTTCAATGTGTTGATGTGATTGATGTTGTTTACTGCACTTATTATTTGTTTTTGTTAGTCTGCAAATATTTAAAAGTATCATGCTAATGCTAAAATTCAACACATCTTTCTCATCTGACCCAAAGCAAACCTGGAAGCAGCATATTCAAGGAAGTTACAGGTTTTGAGTGGGCAATCAAAGTCACTTTTATAGGGGTTGTTAAGGAAAACTCTGCCAGTATGGAGGAGACCAATGAAAAGATGGCCATCTTGAGCCAACTATTAAAACAGAAAATTGAGTAAGATGATACTCATAGAACCTCTAAACTTAATCTCTCTATAGAGATACTGATTGGAACTTTCAATTTGAACACCCTTAAAACCCAAGTAAAACATCCTTGAGAATTTTGCATTTCATGATTTTTAATTTTATATAAAGAATATGTTCTTAAAAGTTATACCTTACATTAGGCATGACTCATTAGGTGAGATGGAATCAAGTCAAATGGTCCACCTAATATATAGAGTGCCCACATCTTCCTAAATGATTAATACTTCACACTTAATTTTTAAAAGAAAAAGACTTGCATTTACATAAAAATTACTCCAAAATAATAATTAAAAGTTGCTCAAGCACATTAAAAAACAATGTGGTCCCTTATCCCATAAACAATGGAGTCTCATACACCAATTTGGTGTTTGGCTTGTCTGCGACCTTCAAATTAGATTATTATTATTACTTGCATGGAAAACAACTTGAGTTTTAGTAGTAAATGGAAGTAAGTCGTCTAGCCTTTATAGGTTGTAAGGTGCCCCAATTTCATTGAGATATTCTTTATCAACAACTAAACACATTGGTATAGTTGAATATCTGTTCAACATCATATCAATCATAAAACATTCACTTCACTCCATGAGTCCAATTCATCAAAATTTATTAGAGATTTTAAAAATATGATTAGAATGCAATAAGCCTGTAACTCACAACAATGCATTTATTGGTCCATCTTTCCAAATGCCACATAAGTAAAAATGGATCACCTACTCCATAATTGAGAAGTTAGAATACAAATAAATACTCCTTTAAGATCCCTTCATTACCATTTCATATACTTAGTCTCTACCATGGGAGATCTCTCGTTGTTCATGCATTCATAGAATCAACTAACATCCTTGATTGTCGTAAGACCTTGAAAGTTAATGCTAAGTACAAACAATGAAACAAGGTAGTGTACAGCAAATCAATGAGAAGCAAAAAGGCATTTTATAGGTTAAGGTTACGAGATGTTATTATATATCAACCTAAGGGAAAAAAGAAAATAAGGAGTAGTACTATTGAACAAAATCCATATTAAAGATATACCATTCTTAATAAGATAACACAAAACATCATATACCACAACCCAACCACTAATAAATACCAAATACCAAAACTTATTAGTATTGAAGTGGACAAAAAACTCACATCCTCTAACAAATAAAAAAGTTTACTAAGATACAAAAAATTGATTTCACATATTGTCTCTATATGGTCAAGTGGGATTCCTCTCATAGTATCCTATATACCAATATATGAAATACCAATGTACTAATGTATGAAGCACCTTGTGAATGATTTGAAAGGTCAAAGTGGGATTCCTCTCATAGCAAACCATGTACCAATCTATAAAACATCAATCTATTAATGCATGAAACATTAGAGGAAATTTCAACTCAAAATGGGCCTTTTGACCATAATTCAAATTCCATGTCAACATGTATTAGCCAATGAAATTGCTTTAAATTTTAAATAACGTATAGGTCTTAAGCAATTTTTTAACATAAATTTGGGGATAAGTATCATAAAAAAACTATTTTTTTTGTTCGTATTTTCGACATATCTCTCTATGTTTTTACTCAAATTTCAATCGAGAGAGCTTGTTGGATGTGTAATTAAATTCTGCATCCAACGAGTACCCACTCAACATATTTTTGACAGACCCCGCTACCCCAAAAACAAGAAATACCTGAAAAAACGTGATGATGATGAAATACCTGAAAAAACAAAAAAAAAGTTTTTTTTCTATTCTTCCTCCAAAATTAATAAATATTATTTTATTATTTTATTATTTTTCTTAGGAGGCCCATTTTGAGTTGAAATTTCCTCTAATGCACCTTGTAAATGATTTGAAGTCATGTTCTTGTAGAGTTTACGTGAAACTTAATTTGAGTTCCCTTTTATCATCTAGCAAGACTTTTAATTGCATGGAACCAGTCCAAGTCTTTAGAGATTTTCTCTATAGAGAAATTCTTATTGATACCAATTATAATATTATAAATGCCTAGTGTATATAATGATGCTTGTGCCTTAGGAAAATAGATTCAATGTATTGACCCCAATGATGGTATTGATGGAGTAAGGTGTGACCTTTACTCATGATGTTTCCTTGGAATTTTTAAGATACGAGGGAAGGTAAGGATGATCCAAATCAAGATACACTTATAAGCATAAAAGATATCACTCACCTTATAGGTTTTTTAAAATGGTCATTGTCATCTAAGCATTAATCCTCACTCCCAAATGTGAGTCCATGGAGACGAACTAAAAGAAATACGAGCATGAAATCAAAACAAATGAGAAATCCCAAATAATGTCGCTAAGATGCAATTGGTCATCTCCCATTCCCATTTGTTCACACACTTTGTCTTGGTTATAGAGGCATGGCGTACTTTCTTGCCTCAGACTTCACAAAGGGACCACTGTCACCTTTTCCGTCTGCAACTCCCTTCAACTTGATCCTCAAGTCTGCAAGGTATGCCACACGTTGCTCTCATATGTCATGCCCGTGCAAAGTAGAAGAGGGCATGACCAAAGAAGGTTTTGCAGCTTAAAATTCTATCGCATCGCTTCCATGCAACTGATATAATGGTTGGGTTGAGTGCCTTCTACACCCTAAGGTCCCAACACTAACCCACAATGACGATCGCGTGCTAGAATGAGGTGTTGCTGCACCTCTTGGAAACTCCAAGTTTGTGTGCAACAATCCATTAACTCATTGTTGTGATCTGTCAAGTTGAACAATACATTAACAACCTTAAAACATAATTAGTAGGCCAATTAACTAATAAAGAGTTAAAAATACAAACTCCATAACCTAACATTATCATTCCAACTTTAAATAATTTAAACATGCTTTAAACAAGCCTAAATACCATATTAATACTCAACATCCTTTAATTAAGATTAAAAATAGGCCCTATGGATTAAATCGTCTCTCAACTTGATTAAAATGACTCTGAAAATATACAGATATGGCTGAGAGGTTAATGTTATGTTGGGAATGCGAATAGACTATGCATCTTTTTGAGAATCTGTATTTTGATTTTCATAGTTATGAAAATTCAGAGAAAGTTGAGGTATAAACAAGTTTCCATATATCCTCATCTTATTCTTTTTTTATTTGATTAATTTGATGTGACCAATAATTATAATTATGCAGCGAGCTACATGTGGGTTAACCTACAATCCTTGTGCTATAAACCTTCTCTACAGGAAAGGGAAAGACACACCTATTATTGTCACCACTAAAGCATTCACAAACTGTTGCAAAGGAAAGACATACCTATTATTGTCACCACCACAGCATTCACAAACTGTTGCAAAGGAAAGACATACCTATTATTGTCACCACCACAGCATTCACAAACTGTTGTAGTTTATTTATGTTCAAATGGCACTTTCATTTAGCTCGTGGACAAAAGTTGCATAGGAATTTATTTATCCAATAAGAGTAAGCAGTGATAGTTCATATTTTTATCCTAGCAATGGCAAGGTCAAAAGACATATCCTTAGGCCATAACATTTGCATTTGGTCTATAACCAAGATATGGTCTCTATTTAAGTATTTTTAACACTAAAGACTATTTCTATGGCTTGGACCATGGACCGAGGTCTAAATTTAGGGTACAAGGCCATATGAATTACATTGGGGCTCATGTCCCATGAATGGAGGCCTAGATTATAACACAAGTCCTACATGGGGAATCTTAGCCTGCATGCGAGATATACTCTCCATTTTGAGGAAGGGAATGCTAGGGATGGTTTTCAAGGCCCATGTTATGATATAAGGTTAAATAAGGGTCTTAGTTCACAACATTTTTCTCTAAGCTCATGGTCCTTGTTCAAGCCCTCAAACCACCACACATACCCTCCATAGGGAATCATTAGCCTACAAATGAGATATGATAGTCATTTTCCTATTTCTAACACTAGACATGGTTCTCAATTCATATCTCATGGTTCAATGCTAAAATCACTAGGAATACACTATAACATTCATAAATGGGGCTTATGATATATTTGTGGGGTCATAAAACACCACATAGACCTTAGAAATGGAATCTTCATCATGCCAACAAGATATGGTCCTATAATGGGGATGCAACTTTTTGGTGTCCAAGCCAAGGTTGATACAAAAATGCAAGTTATTGGCCCATAAAATTTGTCTTTGGATCTCATGGTCCATACATGGGACCTTGAACCACCACACAACTCCTATAAAGGAAATCTTTGGCATATGAGTGAGAAGTGGTGTTTATTTCAAGGTTTATTACACCATGGATGGTCTTTAGGAATCTTAAAATGTTTCAGGGTTGAAATTCAAGGTCTTGAGCCATAATTTTTTTTTGTAGCTCTCATGGGCCATGTGTGGGCCCACAACAACCACACAGGAAATTAGTAAGGCCCATGTTATGATATAAGGTTAAATAAGGGTCTTAGTTCACAACATTTTTCTCTAAGCTCATGGTCCTTGTTCAAGCCCTCAAACCACCACACATACCCTCCATAGGGAATCATTAGCCTACAAATGAGATATGATAGTCATTTTCCTATTTCTAACACTAGACATGGTTCTCAATTCATATGTCATGGTTCAATGCTAAAATCCCTAGGAATACACTATAACATTCATATATGGGGATTATGATCTATTTGTGGGGTCATAAAATACCACACAGACCTTAGAAATGGGATATTCATCATGCCAACAAGATATGGTCCTATAATGGGGATGGAACTTCTTGGTGTCCAATCCAAAGTTGATACAAAAATGCAAGTTATTGGCCCATAAAATTTGTCTTTGGATCTCATGGTCCATACATGGGACCCTGAACCACCACACAAGTCCTATAAAGGAAATCTTTGGCATATGAGTGAGAAGTGGTGTTTATTTCAAGGTTTATCACACCATGGATGGTATTTAGGAATCATAAAATGTTTTAGGGTTGAAATTCAAGGTCTTGAGCCATATTTTTTTTTCGTAGATCTCATGGCCCATGTGTGGGCCCACAACAACCACACAGGAAATTAGTACGAAATATCATCCCAGGAGTGCATTATGCGTTGATTTTGAGGTTTTCCACTTAAAGGTTAATTTTAGTGCCTAATACATGGTTTGGTGGCAAGATATAGGTTCATTGGTCATAACATTTGTCCTTAAGCCTCATGGTCCATGTGTGGGGCCTCAAGCCACCATGCTTTGGCATGTGAGAGTAATACGGTTCTCATTAATTTAAAGCTTTGAGATTCTAAGTGTGGTTCTCATTGCACATTTAGTGGTCTAATGCCAAAAGAAAAAGCCTTACACCAATATTTTCCTCCATGTCTCATGGGAAATGTGTAGGGCCTTAGCTTTCACATAACCCTACATAGGAAATTTTTAACATACAAGAGGAATATGGTGGACATATTAATATTTGTAACACGTCTAGGGATGGTTGTTATGAACCATGACTTAAATTGAGGGTCTAATTCTTTACAAATTCCATATAGGGCTAATTCGCCATGCATGGTCTTCTAGGTCACCACATATAGCTTCTGTAAGGAATATTTAGCATACTCGTCATATATGGTGATCATTTTTAGGATTAACAAACTAGGGATGGTTCTAAAGGCCCATTCCTTAGTATAGGTCCATATATAGAATCTCACACTAAACATTTCCATAAGGATCTCATGGTCCATGTATGGGGCCCCAAACTAACATACATGCCCTCCATTAGGAGTTTTGGGTTTTGAGTGTGATATTATTGGTATTTTGAGGTCTAAAATAACAAGGTTGGTTCTCGATACATGTCCAATGGTTTCATGTGAAAATCAATGGTCTTTAGGCCATAACATTTTTTTGGGGGGGCTCATAATCCATCTATCGGGCCATAGGCGACTATTGGGGACAAATATGTGTTGAGGTGGTGTCCTTGCATGTAGGTTAATAAGAAACAAGAGGAAGATGAGAAAGAGAGAAAGAGAGAAAGACTTGGCTATGTTCTACCCTAGCTGCATAAAGATACATGCAATAAATGAATATAAATACAACATTAACAAAATCCTTATCTTCTTTAATTATAATGACATTAACCACTCAACATAATTTTTCTTAACTTGTGTCAAATCCACAATACATATAGATGGGAATTATATACCATGAAGAACATAGATGGTTGAAAATAAAATCGACAAATTACATAAGTACTAGATCAAGTGAAAATTCAATGAAAACTTCATCAAATAGAATAAGATGAAGTTGTACATACAATATCCTTATCACAATGCTACTAAAACAAACTACATATCCAAAACCCTAACTAGTGAAAACCAAGAAAAACCCTAGCTAAATCAAGGATAATCAACAACATTAATCAGTCAAGATAAAATTCCTTTCAAGTAAATACGACTGCACCCCCCTCGCAAAAAAAAAGTCTTGAGAATTGGATTTTTAGGGGATGCCTTTAAACAACCATCCCAAAAAAATCTAATTCCATGATTTTTTTTTTTTGGGGGGGGGGGCAGGGTTTAAAAAAACCTTCAAAGGGACTTTTAGGTGGTCTTTCAAAAATCCTAGATTCGATTCAAACCTCTGCAATCCACCTGATATTGTCACTTGAGTAACATTTCCATTCTAGAATAACCACCCTACTCAGGTATCCTCAATTTGTGGCTCATCCTTAAGTCTAGGGTTTCAGACACTCACTATATGTATTCTCCGTCAGGAGTTTGATTTGGTGATTTGTCTTAGATGTTTCCTTTCAGGATCGATCTGAGTCTCCCCCTTTGTCACTTGGGCTTGTCTAGTGGCATAAAGCGAAGGAATACCTGATCGACGAGACAATTGTCCATTTTTTGGGGGTTATGGTTTTCGTAGATCGCGGCTTTGGTTGCCCCTCTGCCATCCAGTATTGGATTCATCTATCGGGGCAACTACAAGATCCGTGATAAGAGGGATCATTCAAAGTGAAAAACAAGGATTTTGTGTGCTCCATCTTAAACTTAATTTCTCTTTCTTCATGACTTTGCATTAAAATCTCATAAACAAGATGTAGTACATATTAAGGTCCCATGCACTATAGTAATGAGACAAACCTTGAATATGCTACATATATTCAATTGAAATAGAATAAACTCTACATCTAAGAAGAAGATGAGGATTTAACTTTATAATATTGAACAACAAAACCAAACTTCTTTTCCCACATTGTGCGAATCATGGATGCTAGTTTTCACGAGGGAAAACAATATAATACTCTCAATGCAACATTTAAAGAGAGTGCATGTTAGGATATATATTATTTGACTTGTCGCACCTTGATGATGTATACTATGACATACATACAGTCTTAAATACAACATTACAAGGTTCTTATGGTGTTCCACCCACAACATCGACTTCAGTGGTGAAATCCAACCAAAAAATTGTCAAAATGTATGTTGAGTCTCATATTAATGTATGATATTTCATAATCTATTATATATTTAGATTTGTCCTTTAGGGTTGGTCAAAGGTTCAAGGCTTGTTAAGATTTTTATTTTTGAAGAAAAGTCTTGATGATAGGGACTAATGCCTATTGTAGATATGGCAAATTAAATATATGGATCTTCAAAACGTTGAGAGGTTACAAATGCTTCTAAATATTTTGCATGTTTTACACTTTCATGACATCTTTAGTGACGATTGGCACTCTTTGTCATACACTCAAATCATTGGCATTCGCATAATAACATTTGTTTCCTAATCCCTTGGTAGACCTCTTCACACCAATCCACGTGGCACTTGACTTTCCAAAGCATCCTACTTGAGGTTTAGGGTCATCATTACCAAGACATGGTAATATCCAGGGAGGTGAAGGGAAAGAGGGAGGTGGTTATAAATATATAGATATAATTGGGTGAGAACTTATATATTTAGGGAGCGAAATAAAATAAATTTAATGGACTATGGGGATGGGAATGATGTCATCATGCAATCTGTATTTAGGTCACATGAGGAGCTTGTTGAGAAATGAGAGTGTTTCAAGGTGATATCTATCATACATGATTCCGAGGTGATATCTATCATATATGAAATTAAATTAGTTTCTGAATAATTTTGTATATAGTTCCTATGAATAATTTTGACTTCACAATGGGCAGCTTTTTAATTATACAATTTTGTTGACACACTTCTCCATCTTTCATGTGATTAGTCCAAATGTTTGAAATCTTATGATGTTAGACCAAATATTTGCAGTATTTTGTCCTTTTAACATATGCTACCAACTTGTGGATTTGTTGTCTTCACCCCATTGGTCAATTTGGACTCCACATTACTATTATGCTTGGTTTTTTACTTACTATGGGTATGCTTGAAGCGTCATGTAATGATGGAATATTTGAACCTAACTTAGGAGGAAGGGTATCACAAATATTGAAAATGACACCATAACCTTGTTGTAGGCCAATAATTCCATATTCAAAGGCTCATTTGAAGGCATGGGGTCCACACATCGTCCATGATTCCTAAAGGAAAAACAATATGGCTTCAAACTATCTATTTTGACCTTGGAATGTGTCTAAAGTTATTATAACCATCCTTAATGTACTAAACTAAAATTGCCATCATATCTTGATCACATGGCAAGGATTCCCTTTACAGGACCTTTTGTGGTGTCTAAGAGACACAATGATGTCTCATGAGCCCCATAGACAAACATTATGATATAGTGACCCTACATTTTTGCATTGAACCACATCACGGGGACCAAGAACCATGTCTAGTGTTCTAAACTGCACCATATCCCACTTCCAAGCCAAAGATTCCCTAGGAGGGCCAATATGGTGGTTTGGGACCACACACATGTAACATATATCCATAGTAAAATGCTACAGTGTAAGGTCCTAGATGTTTCATTATACCATGTTCCAAAGTCCCCACAAGTCCCTAATGTACCCATCCTCAACTTGTTGGCCATATCTCACATGTAGGCAAAGGATTCCCTACACAGGCCCTATGCAATGATGTGGGTTACTATGCAAAGAACATGAACACCATGGGAAAATGTTCTATCCCAACAACATGGGTTTTGTTATCAAACGAAGGATTAGTTACCAAGAAGAGTCCATGACGAATCTCAAAATAGCCACCATATTCCTATCACAAGAAAAATGTGAACTAGGGCCTCATGGATGGCCTATGTAGAACCCAAAAGCCGAATGTTATAGACTAAAACTCTGGATCTTCACCCTGTAACATGAATTAGGTCATGAGAACCATCGTTGGTGTACTAAACCTTCAAATGTGATACCACATCTCAATCACATGCCAAATATTTCCTATGCATGGGATATGTTGTGGGATTTTCAAATGAGATATAACCACCGCCCCAAAAAGTCCAAATTCTCATGACTTTTAAGGGACTTTTTTTAAAAATCGCCTTAAAAGGACCTTTAGGAGGGATTCGAGTCAACCCCCCCCTAAAAAAATTCATGGCAATTGGACTTTTGAGGGCGACTTTATCACAACCACACCCGCAAATCCAAATTCCCATAACTTTTGGGGGCTACTTTAAAACAACCGCCCCCAAAATCCCAATTATCATTCCATTTGGGGGTGACTTTCAAACAACCACCCCCAAAAGTCAAATTATTATGACTTTTTGGGGCAAATTTAAAAGAACCGTCCCCAAAAGTTCATTTA
>LPNX010159696.1:1331701-1347875 GCA_001517045.1 Pseudotsuga menziesii | reverse complement strand
AACCGTCCCCAATGACCTAATTTTTTTTTTGGGGGAGGGGGGGGTTAGCAAAACTTCTGTAAGCTAAAAATGTCTTTAGGGGGGGTCTTTAAAAACTCCCCTCCAAAAGTCATGAGAGTTGAACTTTTGGGGGTGGTTTTAAAACAACCGCCCCCTAAAGTGTCAAAACCCCAAAATTTCATAAAAATTTAAAATTTTTAAGATAACATAAAATGTCTGAATACGTAGTTTAACAACTGCTAGCGGTTAGCAGAAAATGAAACAGTTAACAATATGTAGTGATTAACTTCAAACACATAAAAACTAATACCATTTTAATTTTGATAAGTTTTATAAATGACTTGCATTCAGTTGCTTCTAGTTGTACTGATGATTTACTTTTGTCAAGTAGTTAAGAAGCTAAGTTCTAAATCGGGGCTTACTTAGCAACTGCTAACTCAGCCAGATTTCTGGTTTTTACAGGTTCAACAAGTAAACTTTTGAACAAGTAGGAGTTTATTTTTGCGTTAAGTCAAAAAGTACTTCTTTAGCATATTAAAATGCTAGAGCGTAAATGATTAATAGAAGCGAGGTTACGATGAGGTAAAGTAACTTCCTTTGCTGTTTTTGGATCTATGACAATATTTTTTGTTAGTCGTAAAGGCCAATATCTTCAACATACTTAGTGACTTTTTCCAGAATGAGTTCTGTTTAAGTTTCTTTCTATTGTTATAATACCTAGCCACTTACAGAATCTATTGATGAGCATAGGGCTCATAATTTAACATAGCAACACTTTTACTATAGTGTGTATTTATTTCTATTGATATGTTTAATACTCAATGTATTGTTTTAAGTGCATGAATATAATCCTATGATTTTCAAAGAAAAAGTTTACAAATAGATTACATTTAACTCTTTTTAAGCAGTAATGAATATCAACCTGTTCATTCATATACAGTTACAATGGTCTACTTGATCCGGATTTATGCGTGAACGAAATGAAATAACATATACAGAATCATAATAATAGACATTTTGCAAAGATAACAAAGATACAGTAAACACATATTCTATTAAATGGCGGAAATAGAACAGACTGTAATACAATTGCTAGAATGGTGGTAGCTATCTCTGAGAAGAGATGTGGCTGCTACGTTCATTCGTGCCAAGATGAATACAAAATGAGGCCAAAGGGGCCTATTTATTACAAAAATGAGGTGAGAACCCCAAAAGTCCCAAAACGTAACCCTAGAAGATGAACCGTCATAAAGTTTGCGGCCCCACGGTGGTAAGTTGAACAGTCAACTTCCCGGGGTCATAACTTTTGCATACGATCTCCGATTTGGGCGTTCGAGAACTCGTTGGAAAGGTCGGTCTAAGCTTAACAACTTTTGGTCGGCCAAATGAATGCCGATGGCAACCATTTGGCCCCGAATCTCCAAAAAACGTCGTTTAAGGCGTTAAAACGGCCCCGGAAGTTTAGGACTCGAAAAACTGCCGAAAAATAACTAGGAAACTGCCACAATGAACAATTGTTTTGAGCCAGTGGAATAGGTGGGTGGCCACCGATCTCCTTCTGGATCACTACTTGCACTACTAGTCATCAAGCTATAAATTTTGATTTCCAGGTTATCACCATGTCACATGTGTTACTGTAATATTACATTACCATATCGCTAATATTATTACTAAGTAATTTTACCTTTAACCTTAGGTAGTCTTACTACTTGTAATTACCATGGTGTAGTCTAACTAATGATTTGATTTATTATAAGCTTGGTTCTTCACAGAAAACAACAAGGTCACTACCCCCAAAGAAGTGTTTTAACCATAGCAATTTTTGACCTTATGCAATTGTAAGAAAATATACTAGAGTGGAAATACTACTTAACAACTACCTTCATAAGGTTAAACTATAAATAAATTACCTTACCAACTTTGTTTTTAGATAACACTAGTTCTAAAAAATAGCCTAAATCATTGAATGCAAGGTTTTCCATAAGAGCAAATACAAATGCACAAGACTGAAGGTTGAAGGCATATATTCCAATATTGATCACACTATATAGGCTTTTACAAATGATTAGTTGTAATTTTATCAAAATACAAATGATCACGATATATATATATATATATATATGCTTTTACAATTGATGGATTGCAATGTTATCAAAATGCAAATAATTAGAACTGATTAATACAAAACAATACTATTAGTTGCATAGTATATATGATTGGCAATGATATGTGTTTTCCACGATAGTGTAGGGTTGACTATAGGGAACGACCCACTTTTGTTTAAAATCTTTTGATGGGCACGTGGATGAGCCACCACCATGCATTGGTTGATTTAAAAACACCAAGTGAAACCCTACGCTCTTCATTATCCTTCGAGGGTTTGCTCTGCGCTATTTGGGTTTCTTCGCGGCCATGAGAGGCCTCCTAGTTCAACGCATGCTGGCTCCGTTGCATGCAGTATAGTGCTGCATTAGTGTGCAAATGTTAAGGGACTCATTGTTTATAAAATTAGTTTCTCCTGTGAGTTTTTGGAACACGGTGAGAGTGGTTTCTTAACTCTATCAGTAGCTTGAGAATTGAAAAGAAGTGTTACCCTTGTCCATGCTTGTGACTTTCTCCAGCGTCGGTGAAATTTAGAATAATAACCTTGCTGACTCTGTCACAGGATTGGCACGAGGTTATCATTCCTTCTTGGTACAGTTACTCGAATTTGTTCATTCTCCTTCTCGGCTCTGAACTTTGTTTTTGTAGGTAATAAGCTTACCTTTCTCTCATCTCTTTCATTAATTTCTAGTTATGGTTTTAATACAAAGAATAAAGTTTCTAACCATGGAATTTGGTCTTGTTCTTGCACGTTACAGTCACGACTTTAAATTTAAAGGAAAGCCTCTCCAGATTTGGTTAACTTCGTGGCCATAATGGGTAAGCCTTGGTTTGTCGTGGCATCTCCATACTTGCAAGTGGTTAATGAAAAGAGTTTGCAGTTGGATGGAAGCATGGCTTTAGTTCCCTCATTGGTTTAAATGTTTATTTTTTACTACCTAGTTTTTGTCTGTAAAACCCTTGCGTTTTTGCTGGGTAGCTTTGGATCTTAAGCCGTGATATGTATGCAGTTTTTGATTATGTAACAAAGATTTCAGCCTTACGGCTTTATAATATAGTACTCTGGTTTTAAGATTATAAGGGTTTTTTTTCCTGTATTCAGGGTTTTTAAATGACTCCAGTTTCGTTTACTCTAGTTTATTCTATTCGACCTTTTTTGAAAGATAATAGTGTAAAAGGGTTTTCTTCTTCATCTGACAGTGAGTGATTTACTATTAATAATAAATACTTAGTGTTATCCCTAAAGTTGAACCTAGACTACAGGGGTTCAAGCTTAAGTAAATCTTTTTCAACAAGGTGCAAATCAATGCAATCAAACTGATATGAAATCAAAGCTATTGGAAAAGTTACACAATTATCAATGAAATAGGCTGGTATGAAATCAAGGCTATTTTGTACAGGTCACACAATTATGAATGATGGAAAAGTTACACAATTATCAATGAAATAGGCTGGTATGAAATCAAGGCTATTTTGTACAAATCCCACAATTATGAATGAAACAAGCTGGTATAATATACGATCTATAAGAAAATCAAAACATTATTGAAGAAATAGGCTGGTAGGTCAATCGGAGCTACAAGAGAATCAAACAGGAACTGTATAACATAAAACAACACACAAAGTTCAATATCAAGGTTACTACGATCACAAAGTCATGAGATGAAATTGTCTCTGTTTTTAGAAACTATAAGGATAATTGCATTTCAATATAAGCATCACTGTAATGGAATGAGGAGACCATATACATGATAAGTCATAAGAAAGACAATTTATAACATTCAAAGACCAATCAAAACCATGCTCATTCAAAGTAGAACCTGTTATAGAAGCTATAGAGTATTCATGTTATACAGACAGTGGTTTAAAACTGGGCATCCATAGCTCCAAAATTCCAACCCCAGTTCCCCCTTTTGCCCATAAGCTTACAATGACTAAATATCTTTAGAAACAAAACAGATTTGTTTTAGATCCTACATTATTGCTAACTGATCTTAAGATCTTGCTATGAATCATCCCTCAAATCCCTTAAGCGTATGACAAGGCAGATTCGGTTGAGCCCAGAATATGATCTATTCTGTATGCTGTGAAATATTTCCTCATCTGCGTCAGTCGTGATTGCCACCAGGCATAATTATCTTTGGACATTTCCTCTCAGTTATAAGTAGGAAAGCCCCAGTATCGATGTGCTTCTGTATAAAGTCCATGTAATCCATACGATATAGATGGTCACCAGACAAAATCAGGAAGTGCTTTATATGTTTGTTCTTGACATCCTCAAAAAGCCAAGTGAATTGTCTTACTGCATCTGTAGTGCCCTGAAACCACTTCCTTCCATCTTCACCTGGTGTCTGAGTGGCTGCTCGAGTCTCGACAAAGCCATCCCCAAAGTTTACACCATTCCCAAAACTGTATGTCCGAGCAAAGTGGCGATTAAGTGATGCAGAGTTAAACTGATTCAGAATAAAAATCTTGTTGATGCCACTATTAATGCAATTGCTCATTGGTACATCAATTAGCCTGTAACATCCCTCCATTGGTACTGTTGGTTTGGCTCGCCTCCTTGTGAGTGGAAAAAGGCGTGTCCCGGCTCCCCCACCTAATATGATAGATCAAACTGCTTTGGGGTCTGCAAGGGGCTTCTCAAACTCTGGCGCTTGCAAAGTCATGAATTCTTTGGAAACATCAGTGAGCACTGAGAACGTTGCTCCACTCTTTCTTCTTTTATCCGATCTCCTGCTATGATCCCCGACAAATTTATTTGCAAGAAATCCCTTCTTCAGAGAAGGTGATACTCTATCCCCAAATATGGCAGAGAGCGTGATCATGATCAGGGCTCCTCCTCCAGTGCGCTGATGAGCATGGGGACTCACACGAAGCGCCGGAATCGAGCCAGCCATCTGAAGAGTCCCTGCCATGGAATTCGAACTTGGTCCCCACGAAAAGATTCAGGCTAATGAATGCAAGTAGGCTCTTGCAACTCAAATCAATAGCAAGTGCCAAAGAATAAGCAGAGCGCCAGATTCTAGACAAAATAGAATGATTCGTGACTCCTCACACCCACGCAGATTATCTTGGCATGCGATCCCCCCCGTTCTCCTCGGTCATCGTCACTGTCACGAGAAGGCCTGCCAATCCACTTCTCCCATCCCCATCGCCATTGACACATTTGCACCCCACTGCCATTGAGAAACAAAGAGTAGTAGGTATACGACACATCGGCGGGGCTTCACCTCTATTCTTAAAGACCTTTGATATGCCATTGCTTTATCCAGTCTGTGTTGTTTGGTTCTAGCCTGCAAATGAAGCCTCCAGGATTTCTCTTCACTATAACCTCCTCTGGCTCTTCCTCATCGGCTGCCTCCGACATTTAAAACCCTAAAAGAATTCCAATTCTGCTGTATGGACCGACTGGGCTTTAAATCTCAGACAAAAAACACACAAACTAAGCTTTGCTGCAGTTACCTCTGTGGTAAGTCTTCACTCCATGCTAGCATCTGGCCTGTTAATAATGCATCTATACTTGTGCTAGTCCTAATTTGATTGATTTGCAGGCTTAACAAAATGAATATGACAGTGAGAATAGAACCAAAAAGCCTCGTAGGTCTTACCCTTAAGCCTCTGTCAGTAATGCAAATCAACAAGGATTTTACACTATACTGCCCCGAACATGAAATTCTTTGCTGTAACTGCTTACTCTGAGATGCAGGGAAATATATACGCTGTAATCCAGCCCTTAAAACATAAAATCCATCAGAGTTTGAACAAACCCTAGCTGCTTAAAACCCGCATGTTGCTGCTTGCAACCAATGGAGATTTACAGTACACAAATGAGTCTGCGATTATTCTTCTCCAGTTAACCAGCGAAGTAATGAGATAGATTTTGGGGAAAAGAGTGAGTTAAATCGATTCTGCCACTTTCAGTACTAGCACTCATTGCATGTATTGTTGAAACTTTTGAAATGACAACATGTGTACCATTTCATTAATGACACCATACAACTCATCATTTTATGGACAAGGGCGCATTTAAAATATGACCATACCGAATGCCAAATAATTATGCATATGACCAAAGTTTATTATCCCTTTACATTCCATGGTATTAATAGCCAATAAATTTTTCAATGAAATGCCCTTTTGAAATTCTGCTGCCAGTAAGTGAAATGCTACCAGTTCATGAAATGCTGCCAGTTTGGATAAATGCTGCCAGCTTTAACAATTCACCATATAACATACAATCTCTTGCACATACATAAGTTCAGGCCAAATGAATGAAGATTTTGATGACTTAGGATAATAAAAGAAACCCTAAAGGTGATCAATCTATCATAAGGTATAAAACAAAGGAAAATTAAAACAATAAAAAAAGATCAAAATCAAAGATTTTAAAATAAAAAGGTAAAACAACCTTAGAGATAACATCTGGCTCCATCTGGGGATGGCATGCTCCCTGTGAGCTGCCAAGAACAAGTAGACCAAGTGCCTCTCCATTTTATTGGGCTGGAGTCTTCATCACAAGTCTCTATTACTTAAAAAATTGAAAACAAACTGCTGACTAAATCTTTAAGCTACTTTTGCAAATTGACTAATCCTCTCACAACACTCTGATCATACTGTACAAACTTTTGAAAGAAATGCTTGAAGCATCAAGCTTATTTATTTACAGTTCCTACACTAATCAAAACTACTTTCTTTTGATCATGTAAAATCATGCTTCCAGTGAAGCCATACAAGTATCTGAATACTTAATGAAAATCTTGATCCGTGTATTAGCAAAATGAAAACAAGAACAACAATCATCATTAGTCTGTAATTTTGAATTTCATATTTATCATAAAATGTATACTGAAACATTGAATCGATAAATTCCTTGATGTTGTCAGCTATCGGGTCATACCATTTTCTCAGTTTTGGATTATCAAACTTGTCCTTATTCTCAATCTTGATATTGAAAGACACTTGAAAAGGGCTTTGAAATGACAAATACTGTATTTTGACCTCTAAAGCTTCAATCTCTTTCTCAATATGTGTAGCATATTCTTTTAAAAAGATGACTTTAGATTCTGAGTTACATGAACTTGACTTTAGATAAGAAGACACAATGAAAGAAAAATTTTCATCTATTTCCTCATCAATGCTCATATCACTCCATTCCTTGAAATTTTTAATGGAAAGAGATTCTTCCCTAAACTATGTCTTCTCCATCCATGTCTTTAGAAATATAATCCAAAAAGCTGTTAATGATCTAATTGACCCAACAGACAAATCTTCAACCCAACTTTTACACTTCCCCTGTAATGAATCATAGAATAATCTAATGAAGACATCTTCATGTTTAACTTTGAGTAACTCTGTAAAGTCACGGAAATTATATATGTGTTTCACAGCTAAACTCAGATCTTCTCCATTGAATTTAGGACCATTTTTCAACAAATATTCATCCGAAGGAAGAAGATTCGGAAAACCGAGAAGTTTTGCAAAATCTAGACATGCATACCTTGAAACAATAGAAGCTGGATCAGAAGTCCTCATTAGTCAAATGAAATCATCATCTAAGCTTTGAAATTTTGTAAAATTGCCTCTGGATTCTTCAAATATGGAGTCGCCCGGTGAATAAATCTGTAGTCGAACTAATGCCCTGCTCCTGTCCACCATCAAGAGCTAGATCTGATCTTTGTCGTTCTTTCCCAGGGAAGATATCCTTTCCTTTGTTCGTCCCCGGCAACGACGCCATAAGATGTTATCCCTAAAGTTGAACCTAGACTACAGGGGTTCAAGCTTAAGGAAATCTTTTTCAACAAGGTGCAAATCAATGCAATCAAACTGATACGAAATCAAAGCTATTAGAAAAGTTACACAATTATCAATGAAATAGGCTGGTATGAAATCAAGGCTATTTTGTACAGATCACACAATTATGAATGAAACAAGCTGGTATAATATACGATCTATAAGAAAATCAAAACATTATTGAAGAAATAGGCTGGTAGGTCAATCAGAGCTACAAGAGAATCAAACGGGAACTGTATAACATAAAACAACACACAAAGTTCAATATCAAGCTTACTACAATCACAAATTCATGAGATGAAACTGTCTCTGTTTTTAGAAACTATAAGGATAATTGCATTTCAATATAAGCATCACTGTAATGGAATGAGGAGACCATATACATGATAAGTCATAAGAAAGACAATTTATAACATTCAAAGACAAATAAAAACCATGCTCATTCAAAGTAGAACCTGTTATAGAAGCTGTAGAGTATTCATGTTATACAGACAGTGGTTTAAAAGCGGGCATCCATAGCTCCAAAATTCCAACCCGAGTTCCCCCTTTTGCCCATAGGCTTACAATGACTAAATAGATTCAGAAACCAAACATATTTGTTTTAGATCCTACATTCTTGCTAAATGATCCTAAGATCTTGCTATGAATCATCCCTCAAATCCCTCAAGCGTATGACAAGGCAGATTCGGTTGAGCCCAGAATATGATCTATTCTGTATGTTGTGAAATATTTCCTCATCTGCGTCAGTCGTGATTGCCACCAGGCATAATTATCTTTGGACATTTCCTCTCAGTTATAAGTAGGAAATCCCCAGTATCGATGTGCTTCTGTATAAAGTCCATGTAATCCATACGATATAGATGGTCACCAGACAAAATCGGGAAGTGCTTTATATGTTTGATCTTGACATCCTCAAAAATCCAAGTGAATTGTCTTATTGCATTTGCAGTGCCCTGAAACCACTTCCTTCCATTTTCACCTAGTGTCTGAGTGGCTACTCGAGTCTCGACAAAGCCATCCCCAAAGTTTACACCATTCCCAAAACTGTATGTCCGAGCAAAGTGTCAATTAAGTGATGCAGAGTTAAACTGAGTCAGAATAAAAATCTTGTTGATGCCACTGTTAATGCAATTGATCATTGGTACATAAATTAGCCTGTAACATCCCCCCATTGGTACTGCTGGTTTGGCTCGCCGCCTTGTGAGTGGAAAAAGGCGTGTCCCGGCTCCCCCACCTAATATGATAGAACAAACTGCTTTGGGGTCTACAAGGGGCTTCTCAAACTCTGGCGCTTGCAAAGTCATGAATTCTTTGGAAACATTAGTGAGCACTGAGAACGTCGCTCCACTCTTTCTTCTTTTATCCGATCTCCTGCTATGATCCCCGACAAATTTATTTGCAAGAAATCCCTTATTCAGAGAAGGTGATACTCTATCCCCAAATATGGCAGAGGGCGCGATCGTGATCAAGGCTCTTCCTCTAGTGCACTGATGAGCATGGGGACTCACGTGGAGCCCCGGAATCGAGCCAACCATCTGAAGAGTCCCTGCCATGGAATTCGAACTCGATCCCCACGAAAATATTTGGGCTAACGAATGCAAGTAGGCTCTTGCAACTCAAAACAATAGCAAGTGCCAAAGAATAAGCAGAGCGCTAGATTCTAGACAAAATAGAATGGCTTGTGACTCCCCACACCCACGCAGATTATCTTGGCATGCGAGCCCCCCCGTTCTCCTCGGTCGTCGTCACTGTCACGAGAAGGCCTGCCAATCCACTTCTCCCATCGCCATCTCCGTTGACACATTTGCACCCCACTGCCATTGAGCAACAAAGAGTAGAAGGTATACGACACGTCGGCAGGGCTTCACCTCTATTCTTAAAGACCTTTGATATGCCATTGCTTTATCCAGTCTGTGTTGTTTGGTTCTATCCTGCAAATGAAGCCTCTAGGATTTCTATTCATTATAACCTCCTCTGGCTCTTCCTCGTCGGCTGCCTCTGATATTTAAAACCCTAAAAGAATTCCAATTCTGCTGTATGGACCGACTGGGCTTTAAATCTCAGACAAAAAACACACAAACTAAGCTTTACTGCAGTTACCTCTGTGGCAAGTCTTCACTCCATGCTAGCATCTGACCTGTTAATAATGCATCTATACTTGTGCTAGTCCTAATTTGATTGATTTGCAGGCTTAACAAAATGAAGATGACAGTGAGAATAGAACCAAAAATCCTCGTAGGTCTTACCCTTAAGCCTCTGTCAGTAATGCAAATCAAAAAGGATTTTACACTATACTGCCTCGAACATGAAATTCTTTGCTGTAACTGCTTACTCTGAGATGCAGGGAAATATATACGCTGTAATCCAGCCCTTAAAACATAAAAGCCATCAGAGTTTGAACAAACCCTAGCTGCTTAAAACCCGCATGTTGCTGCTTGCAACCAATGGAGATTTACAGTACACAAATGAGTCTGCGATTATTCTTCTCCAGTTAACCAGTGAAGTAATGAGATAGATTTTGGGGAAAAGAGTGATTTAAATCGATTCTGCCACTTTCAGTACTAGCACTCATTGCATGTATTGTTGAAACTTTCGAAATGACAACATGTGTACCATTTCATGAATGACACCATACAACTCATCATTTTATGGACAAGGGCGCATTTAAAACATGACCATACCGAATGCCAAATAATTATGCATATGACCAAAGTTTATTATCCCTTTACATTCCATCGTATTAATAGACAATAAATTTTTCAATGAAATGCCCTTTTGAAATTCTGCTGCCAGTAAGTGAAATGTTACCAGTTCATGAAATGCTGCCAGTTTGGATAAATGCTACCAGCTTTAACAATTCACCATATAACATACAATCTCTTGCACATACATAAGTTCAGGCCAAATGAATGAAGATTTTTATGACTCAGGATAATAAAAGAAACCCTAAAGGCGATCAATCTATCATAAGGTATAAAACAAAGGAAAATTAAAACAATAAAACATAGCAAAATCAAAGATTTTAAAATAAAAAGCTAAAACAACCTTAGAGATAACATTTGGCTCCATCTGGCGATGGCATGCTCCCTGTGAGCTGCCAAGAACAAGTAGACCAAGTGCCTCTCCATTTTATTGGGCTGGAGTCTTCATCACAAGTCTCTGTTACTTAAAAACTTGAAAACAAACTGCTGACTAAATCTTTAAGCTACTTTTGCAAATTGACTAACCCTCTCACAACACTCTGATCATACTGTACAAACTTTAAAGAAATGCTTGAAGCATCAAGCTTATTTATTTATAGCTCCTACACTAATCAAAACTACTTTCTTTTGATCATGTAAAATCATGCTTCCAGTGAAGCCATACAAGTATCTGAATACTTAATGAAAATCTTGATCTGTGTATTAGCAAAATGAAAACAGGAACATCAATCATCATCTGTTTGTAATTTTGATTTTTAGATTTATCATAAAATGTATACTAAAACCTTGAATCGATAAATTCCTTGATATAGTCAGCTACCGGGTCATACCATTTTCTCAGTTTTGGATTATCAAACTTGTCCTTATTCTCAATCTTGATATCGAAAGACAATTGAAAAGGGCTTTGAAATGACAAATCCTGTATTTTGACCTCTAAAGCTTCAATCTCTTTCTCAATATGTGCAGCAGATTCTTTTAAAAAGATGACTTTAGATTCTGAGTTACATGAACTTGAATTTAGATAAGAAGACAAAATGAAAGAAAAATTTTCATCTATTTCCTCATCAATGCTCATGTCACTCCATTCGTTGAAATTTTTAATGGAAAGAGATTCTGCCCTAAACTCTGTCTTCTCCATCCATGTCTTTAGAAATATAATCCAAAAAGCTCTTAATGATCTAATTGACCCAACAGACAAATCTTCAACCCAACTTTTACACTTCCCCTGTAATGAATCATAGAATAATCTAATGAAGAAATCTTCATGTTTAACTCTGAGTAACTCTGTAAAGTCACGGAAATTAGATATGTGTTTCACAGCTAAACTCAGATCTTCTCCATTGAATTTAGGACCATTTCTCAACAAATATTCATCCGAAGGAAGAAGATTCAGAAAACCGGGAAGTTCTGCAAAATCTAGACATGCATACCTTGAAACAATAGAAGCTGGATCAGAAGTCCTCATTAGTCAAATGAAATCATCATCTAAGCTTTGAAATTTTGTAAAATTGCCTCTGGATTCTTCAAACATGGAGTCGCTCGGTGAATAAATCTGTAGTCAAACTAATGCCCTGCTCCTGTCCACCATCAAGAGCTAGATTTGATCTTTGTCGTTCTTTCCCAGGGAAGATATCCTTTCCTTTGTCCGTCCCCGGCAACGACGCCATAAGATGTTATCCCTAAAGTTGAACCTAGACTATAGGGGTTCAAGCTTAAGGAAATCTTTTTCAACAAGGTGCAAATCAATGCAATCAAACTGATACAAAATCAAAGCTATTGGAAAAGTTACACAATTATCAATGAAATAGGATGGTATGAAATCAAGGCTATTTTGTACAGATCACACAATTATGAATGATGGAAAAGTTACACAATTATCAATGAAATAGGCTGGTATGAAATCAAGGCTATTTTGTACAGATCACACAATTATGAATGAAACAAGCTGGTATAATATGCGATCTATAAGAAAATCCAAACATTATTGAAGAAATAGGCTGGTAGGTCAATCGGAGCTACAAGAGAATCAAACAGGAACTGTATAACATAAAACAACACACAAAGTTCAATATCAAGGTTACTACGATCACAAAGTCATGAGATGAAACTGTCTCTATTTTTAGAAACTATAAGGATAATTGCATTTCAATATAAGCATCACTGTAATGGAATGAGGAGACCATATACATGATAAGTCATAAGAAAGACAATTTTTAACATTCAAAGAGAAATCAAAACCATGCTCATTCAAAGTAGAACTTGTTATAGAAGCTGTAGAGTATTCATGTTATACAGACAGTGGTTTAAAACTGGGCATCCATAGCTCCAAAATTCCAACCCCAGTTCCCCCTTTTGCCCATAGGCTTACAATGACTAAATAGCGTTAGAAACAAAACATTTTTTTTTAGATCCTACATTCTTGCTAACTGATCCTAAGATCTTGCTATGAATCATCCCTCAAATCCCTCAAGTGTATGACAAGGCAGATTCGGTTGAGCCCAGAATATGATCTATTCTATATGCTGTGAAATATTTCCTCATCTGCGTCAGTCGTGATTGCCACTAGGCATAATTATCTTTGGACATTTCCTCTCAGTTATAAGTAGGAAAGCCCCAGTATCGATGTGCTTCTGTATAAAGTCCACATAATCCATACGATATAGATGGTCACCAGACAAAATCAGGAAGTGCTTTATATGTTTGTTCTTGACATCCTCAAAAAGCCAAGTGAATTGTCTTACTGCATCTGCAGTGCCCTGAAATCACTTCTTTCCATCTTCACCTGGTGTCTGAGTGGCTGCTCGAGTCTCGACAAAGCCATCCCCAAAGTTTACACCATTCCCAAAACTGTATGTCCGGGCAAAGTGGCGATTAAGTGATGTAGAGTTAAAGTGAGTTAGAAAAAAATTCTTGTTGATGCCACTGTTAATGCAATTGCTCATTGGTACATCAATTAGCCTGTAACATCCCCCCATTGGTACTGCTGATTTGGCTTGCCTCCTTGTGAGTGGAAAAAGGCGTGTCCCAGCTCCCCCACCTAATATGATAGAACAAACTGCTTTGGGGTCTGCAAGGGGCTTCTCAAACTCTGGCGCTTGCAAAGTCATGAATTCTTTGGAAACATCAGTGAGCACTGAGAACGTCGCTCCACTCTTTCTTATTTTATCCGATCTCCTGCTATGATCCCCGACAAATTTATTTGCAAGAAATCCCTTCTTCAGAGAAGGTGATACTCTATCCCCAAATATGGCAGATGGCGCGATCATGGTCAAGGATCCTCCTCCAGTGCGCTGATGAGCATGGGGACTCACGCAGAGCCCCAGAATCGAGCCAGCCATTTGAAGATTCCCTGCCATGGAATTCGAACTCGGTCCCCACGAAAAGATTCAGGCTAACGAATGCAAGTAGGCTCTTGCAACTCAAATCAATAACAAGTGCCAAAGAATAAGCAGAGCGCTAGATTCTGGACAAAATAGAATGACTCGTGACTCCTCACACCCACACAGATTATCTTGGCATGCGAGCCCCCCCGTTCTCCTCGGTCGTCGTCACTGTCACGAGAACAAGGGCGCATTTAAAACATGACCATACCAAATGCCAAAAAATTATGCATATGACCAAAGTTTATTATCCCTTTACATTCCATGGTATTAATAGACAATAAATTTTTCAATGAAATGCCGTTTTGAAATTCTGCTGCCAGTAAGTGAAATGCTACCAGTTCATGAAATGCTGCCAGTTTGGATAAATGCTGCCAGCTTTAACAATTCACGATATAACATACAATCTCTTGCACATACATAAGTTCAGGACAAATGAATGAAGATTTTGATGACTCAGGATAATAAAAGAAACCCTAAAGGCGATCAATCTATCATAAGGTATAAAACAAAGGAAAATTAAAACAATAAAAACAGATCAAAATCAAAGATTTTAAAATAAAAAGGTAAAACAACCTTAGAGATAACACTTAGTTTAAAGATAATGACTGTGGAACAGTTAAAAATATAAAATTATAGATTTTACACTATCAGTCCAGAAGTATATTAATTAGGGTTTAGTGGAAAGGACCCTTGTATAAATGTTTTTATTTTATTTAATTAATGAAGCTTTGTTCTCATTAGTTTCAGTTTTACTTTCACATGTGGTCTGATGTTTCATTTATCTGTCAATAATGTATTTAGTTTACTGATAAAAGATTTATAAATACATTAAATTTTCAAGAATAAGACTATAGTCAGTCTTAATACACAATTTATAGTTTACTTGTTATTTTTAATTCTTAGTTATCCATATAACTAAATGTATTTTATACAAGATTAAATTGTATTTGAAAAGAATAGTCAAGGGGTTTCAACCCTCAGGTTTTTCTTTCACAGGTTATACTGTTTGTTTAAAAAAAATAAAATGCACCTATATATGTAATTCTTAGTTTATTTCGTTTATTATTTATATTTATATTCATGTTTATTTACTACTTTGTAGAATATAGTTAATTGTAGCTCTATAGAGAAAAGAATGTTAGCTCTAGAACTTAATTTATTTTTCTTAAATGAAGGGTTTATAATGAAATCCTAATCTGGTTTTTATAAGTAATAGTTTAAGATTAAGTTAATATTTCAGGAACTGTTTAGTTATTAACTTGTCTATATATTTTCTCGGCTATTAGTTATTATTTTCTATAAACTTGTATTTCTTAACAGTATACTAATGCTGTGATACTAGTGTATATTGCTGTTTTCTTTCACCTGTATTTTTATCTAGATAACTAAATAAAGCAATAAACGTAATTAAAGTACAACACTGCTTTTTCATTGCACTGTAAACA
The DNA here is from genome assembly GCA_001517045.1 of Pseudotsuga menziesii. Classification (NCBI taxonomy): domain Eukaryota; kingdom Viridiplantae; phylum Streptophyta; class Pinopsida; order Pinales; family Pinaceae; genus Pseudotsuga; species Pseudotsuga menziesii. The sequence goes on along the minus strand of LPNX010159696.1, from coordinate 1,332,449 downwards.
TTGAAATGAAGTCTATTTTCATTTACATACAGATGCAGAATCATATTTACTATTCTCATTCCATTACAAAAAAATTATTTCATTTACCTTAAACAATCTAACTGTGCTAGAGCACGGCTTGTAACCAGGTGTGGAAAAACACAGCTTAGAAATTAAATTCCTTTCTATTTCATGATTTTTCCTAAATCATTTTCATTTCCATAAACAATCCAATAAGAATACTAAATCTAACATTTCACAAACTCAGAACTTTTTAACATTCATGTAGCAGATAAACTAAAATTTATTTAACTAAGACAGTAAAATAAAATAACATAGAACCTGTTGAGGACAAGACGACAACAGCTTTAGGAGGTTGTTCCTCCCTACCAATCTCCTGGAGAGCACTCAAACTATGATTCCTCAGGACCCCCGAGCCTGTTCCTGGTCTTCTTGGCTGAGAACTGGGTGGAGAATGCAACTATAGAACCCTCTGTCACCTGACTAGTTTAATAACTTAGTAAAACAATCTTCTCTCAGTAGTATGATCTTCAGCTTAAAAGCTTCAACTAGATCATTCACAGCAGTTATCCCCTCAAACACTTTGCAGATTCTCCTCCATTGAATTTCTCTGAAGTACATTCATTCACCCTGAATGATCACTTCTCTCGAATGAGCAGCCTCAACTCTCTTCAATGGGAATTTTTATAAAGATGCCTAGGTCTTTTGGGTTAGTTTTCATTAATTGAGCCACCTGCTTTGATTCCTC
>LPNX010159696.1:1252250-1331552 GCA_001517045.1 Pseudotsuga menziesii | reverse complement strand
GGGGGGGGGGGGGGGGGGAGAGGTTTAACAAAACCGTCGCAAACCAAAACCACCCCCAAAAGGGTATTTTGTTGTAGTGTTCTACTGTGCTAGTAATTCCATAGATCTTTGTAAGTATTTGTAATCATCAAATTGGACATCCCTGCTCACAATGATCCTCTTTCGAGCAAGAATATATACCCTGTATGCCTTAGAAGTCTCATTATAACTAACAAATAACCCCTTCACTCCAGAAGGGTCCAACTTCTTCCAAGTGTCAAAATGAACATGACATTAACAGACACTGCCAAATATGCGTAGATGACTCACATTTGGTCTAGTTCCTGTGAAGACCTCCTTGGTTGTCTTCCTCCCCAAGGATTTGTGGGGACACCTGTTCTGAATGTAAATAACGATCCTGTATGCCTCGACCCATAAAAATAGTGGCAATACCTATCAAATATCATGTCCTTGACTACTCCTACCAATGCCTTGTTCTTTCTCTTCGCCACTCCATTCTGCTGCTAGGTTTGAGGAAATGTGTGCTCCATATTGACCCCCTTCTATGAACAAAGCTCCAAGAACTCATTGGAGGTGTACTCACCTCCATTTTTCGTCCTTAATACCCGAATCTTCCTCCTGGTCTGGTTTTCCATAAGAGTTTTGAACTCTCTAAAACGATCAAAGACCTCAGAATTGGCCTTCAGGAACTAGATCCAGGTTTTCTTGGAATAGTCATCAATGAACATGACAGAATAACTGTAGCCACTGAAAGATTGGACACTCATGGTTTCGCAAACATTCGAATGTACCAAGTCTAAGGTCACCTTAGACTTGTGCTCCCTTTCTGGGAAAGACTTTTTGGTGTTCTTCCCCAATGCAAAATCCTTGCAGTGGTTATGCTTTTCCTCCTGTACTTGAGGAACTTCAATAACTGTCTGTCTCAAATGCCTCAGTGCTTCATGGTGTAAGTGTGCCATCTTCCTATGCCACAACTCACCCTGACTGTTGTTGCTGCTAATTACAGCCTTTGTAGACTCCAAGTGTAGTTTGTACACCTTCTCGCTCCAGATCCCAATCACCCAATCCAAAATACTATCTGACCCCTTAGGCCTAATATACACCTTCCAATCTCATAACTTCACCTGAAATCCCTTGTCCTCCTTGGTGGAAATGGAGATGAGGTTCGTGGTCAACCCCAGAACATATAATACATCATCAAAATTGAGGGGTTTTCTAGACTCCCTCTGAAATGAAACAATACCAACTCCTTGCGCCTGATACCACACATCATCGCCTAGATCAATGTGGAGATTTAATCCACCCTCCTGCAAGCTCTTGAAGAACCTTTTATGTCTTGTCATGTGACAATATGCTCCATTGTTGATGTACCAAATACCACTATCTGTGGTGCTTGCCATCCAAGCTATCAAACAAAAGCCTTGATCAAATTTTTTGTTGAATTCCTCCACCTCTACAGAACCTGCCATCTGGGTATTGTTCTTTTTCTTCCTGTCGGGGCACTGGGAAGCAAGGTGTCCTCGCATGTGGCAGATAAAACATTTGACTTCGGATATGTCAATGTTATTCTTACCACCCTTCTTATGCTTTGCCTTACCCTTGCTCTTCCTTCCTAGGGCTAGAGCTTCTTCATCCACAATCTGTGGGGCATTGCTCGATGAACCTGAACGTTGACTCATACGAGTCTCTTCATGCAGAAAGTAATCCCACAATATTTTACAATCAAGGAGGTTTTCCCTATCCACCATGTCTTTAACAAAGACGTCCCATGTCTTAGAAAATCCATTGAGAGTTATCTGAACTAGCTCCTCATGTTTAGTCTTAAATCCCATTGCTCCAAGGTCATCCCTGATATGTGTGAGCCTTGTGAGATAAGGCCACCACTCCTTCACCCTTGGCCATATTGGTGCTTCGTAGTCTCTCATGTAGCACCATATTCTAGTTCTTGTTCTTACTCTGGTAAAGGCTTTCTAGAGCCGTCCACATTTCTAATGTGGTGTTCTTCCCGGACAGGTGAGGGACTATGTGATCCTTCACCCCATCTAAGATAATCAACATGGACCTAGAATCCACCTTCTTCCACCTAGCCAACTCTGTCGGATTTGTGGGCACAACCTTTTTGGAGTCAATGTTCTCCTCTGTATCATTAACATCCAGGATCCTAATGATCCTTTCTTTCCATCTAGGAAAATTATGAGCCCATTGAGTCTATGCTTGACTCTCAACTATATGGCCATAATGAAGTGCATCTATCAAATCCTAGATCTGAAACTCTAGGTTTGTATCTTCAATAGATGTGCCCCCCCGATCTATCCAATACTAATGCTTTTCTCACATCTGCTCAAAATAGCTCTGATACCATGCAAATTTCCTTAAAACTCTATCTTGAGCTACACTATATATATATATATATATATATATGAGTTTCATCACAAATAATATATATATTACGCGTGACCACAAATGAGTTTCTTCACAAATAATGCAGTGAAAAATAAATACTGAGAAAAAATATAATAGCAATCACACCAATAGAGACATCAATATTTTTGGGTATGGAAACCCATGGAAAAACCTAAGATGGGAAAACGGGTGCAACAGTCTAAGAAGATATTTTATAAAAAATATATAGAACAATATCAATCCAGAAAATCAATTTTAGCCAAACTAGAAAAATCGTACAATCAAAACTCCTTGAGGAAAAACCCCACAAATATCACACGACTTGTGCGTCACTGCTCGTGTCACCCTCACGTTTCTGCGTCAACAATATGGCCTCTTCGTCAGTCGTAGGGACACTGACCTCACCTGTACGGTCACCTGCATCACCCATACGGTTGCGTACTATCTAATTGTTGATGTCACATGAGGTGCTCTATGTCAATGTACGGTCTCCCTGAGTAAGATGTATGGCCTCCAACGATTTTCTTGTGTAGCTTCGTCGACCTCCATGAAAGTTCTTATGTCTCACTCTCTGAAAATTCTTCCGCAAATTTCTTTATCACTCTCTGATTGAAAAGCTATGAGTGAAAAATTTGTTTCTGGAAATGTGTGTGCCAAAACAACTGTGTGTGTATATCCTCTCCACCAAATCAATCTCCTTTTAACTCAATGGCCAAGCAAAAACCCTAAATCTCACCATGGATAAATGGATGAGATCCTCTGATGAGATCAATGGCCAAGATTATATTAGCCATATCTTAAATTATATTTCACTTTAACTTTATAAAAGTGCCTCCATTAATTCAATATAAAATTAGATTACATAATGCACTTTTCCTAAGGCTAAACTTTGGATAAAGGAAATGATCAATCTGGCTTCCTGTTTTATCCCTTCTATCAAGAACGAACACATGCAATCGATAGAAGACCTTCCATGTTTTCACTTTCTAACCCTCCCTCTCAATGAGGAAGGGATTCGATAGCAACCCCAACTTGTCTTTGAGCTTCACAAAATTGTGTTTGCAAAGTGCCTTGGTGAAAATGTCTGCCACTTGCTCATTTTTTTGAATGTACTCCAACCAAATGGTTCCTTTCTGTTCATAGTCTCTTAGGAAGTGGTACCAGATGTCTATGTCTTTGCTCCGGTCATGGAACACTAGATTTTCAAATAGCCTGATGCCACTCTGATTGTCACAATGAACCACTGTATCCTTTAGCTCACACTTGAATAACCCTGAAAGAAACTTTCTCAGTGACATTCCCTCACATACAACCAAACTGGCTACCATGTACTTAGCCTATGTTGAGCTTAATCCAACTGAATTTTACTTCTTTCTGAACCAAGAGATAACTCCTGACCCAATGCTGAAGTAACAACCTGAAGTGATCTTCCAGTCTTCTACACATCCTGCCCAGTCATCATCTATGAAGCTTTCTAACTGTACACTCCCACTGCGCTCATAAACTAGCCCATACTCCATTGTACCTCTAATGTAGAGAAACATAGGATTCACAATTGTCCAATGTAATCTTTGAGTGTCCACCATGAACTGATTCAAAGAGTTGATTGCAAAACTAATGTTTGGCCATGTGTTGACCATATACATGAGTGATTCGATAAGATGGCGATATAATGTAGGATCAAAGTTCTCTGACCCCGATGCATGAATCTTCCTCTAGTTGGAAACTAGAGGTATGGACATTGGATTGAAATCATCCATCCTGAATCTCTTCAATATGTCTACTGCATACTTACCCTGACCAATGAAGAAGCACCCTTCTCTCTGCCAAACTTCCAAGCCTAGAAAGTAAAGCATCAACCCAAGATCTTTCATCTCAAACTCAACTGCAATGTTGGACTTGCATTCGTCAATCGACCTCTCATCTCCTGTAAGAAAGAGATCATATACAAAACTAATATGAGAGGTACCTCACCTGACAAGAAGTACAGGTTGTGTTCAGCCTCACTCCGTTGGAATCCCATCACCTGTAGATAGCTGTTAATTCTCGAGTACCATGCCTGAGGTGCCTGCTTGAGCCCATAAAGAGCTCTCTGTAACCTACATACATGTGACTCCTTGTTCTCCACCTCAAACCCCTCGAGATGCTCAATGAATACCTCCTCCTCTATAATTCTGTTGAGAAAGAAAGTATTTACATCAATCTGATGAACACACCAACCCATCTCTGCTGCTAATGAGATAATAGTCTGAATAGAATAATATCTGGTGACAAGGGAGAAGGTCTCCTCATAGTCAATACCTTCCTTCTATGAATATCCCTTTGCCACAAAACGTGCCTTGTACTTCTCCATGCTTCCATCTGCTGCATGATTTACCTTGTAGATCCATCTGGATCCAACGACCCATTTTTCTTTTGGCCTCTGCACAACTTGCCACACCTGGTTTTTCATGATGGAGTCATACTCCTCGACCATAGCCTCTTGCCACAAATCATGTTGTGCAACCTCCTCAAAATTGGAAGGCTCGAAGTTAATCAACTTCGTCATCAGTTCCATATAGCTAAGTCGATCTGGTGGTTTGCTTTGCATCATGGATCTCTATGGAAGAGTCGTCTGCTTGGAATCCTAAACTATGGACCTAAACCACTTAGGTTGTGGCCTAGTGTCTACCTTCTTCCACTGTTGGATATCCTCCTCTTGTTGTGGCTCATCCTCCAAGTCAATGACTAAAGCATCATGTCCACCTGGCTCCCTTTGAATACTAGAACATGTATCTTGTGTCTGTTCCTGTACCTGTACCTATACCTGGGGCTCTTCCAACTTAACCCCCAAGTCCTGTGCTGGTAAGTCCATATATCTTCATAAGGATTCGTCCTCATCAAACTGGACATCCCTGCTCACAATGATATTCTTGAGGGCAAGAATATATACCCTGTATGCCTTAGAAGGCTTGTTGTAACTAACAAGTAACCCCTTCTCTCCAGAAGGGTCCAACTTCTTCCAAGTGTCAACATGAATGTGACAATAACAAACATTGCCAAATATGTGTAGATGACTCACATTTGGTCTAGTGTCGTGAAGACCTCCTTGGGTGTCTTCGTCCCCAAGGCTGTGTGGGGACACTTGTTCTGAATGTAAACTGTTGTCCGATATACCTCGGCCCATAAAAATAGTGGGAATCCCTAATCAAATATCATGGCCTTGGATACTCCTACTAATGTCTTGTTCTATCTCTCTGTCACTCCATTCTGCTGCAAGGTATGAGGAAATGTGTGCTCCTTCTTGACCCCCTCCAATGAACAAAACTCCAAGAACTCATTGGAGGTGTACTCACCCCCATTGTTCATCCTCAATACCCAAATATTCCTCTCGGTTTGGTTTTCCACGAGAGTCTTGAACTCTCGAAACTGTGTCAAAACCGTTCAAAGACCTCGGCCTTGGCCTTCAGGAACTAGATCCAGGTTTTCCTGGAATAGTATTCAGTGAATGTGATGCAATAACTGTAGCCACTGAAATATTGGACACTCATGGTTTTGCTAACATCCAAATGTACCAAGTCTAAGGTCCCCTTATACTTGTGCTCACTCTGTGGGAAAGGCTTCCTGATGTTCTTCTCCAATGCAAAGCCTTTTTAGTGGTTATGTTTCTCCTCCTCTACCTGAGGAACTCAAATAACGTACTGTCTCAAATTCCTCAGTGCTCCATGGTGTAAGTGTGCCATCCTCATATGCCATAACTCACCCTGACTACTGCTATTGTTGACTAGAGCCTTTGCAGACTCGAAGTGCAGTCTGTACACCTTCCCATTCTGGATCTCAATCACCCGATCCAAACTCCTATTTGACCCCTTGGGCCTGATATACACCTTTCGATCTCAGAACTTCACCTGAAATCCCTTGTCCTCTAGGGTGGAAATGGATATGAAGTTCTTGGTCAACCCCAGAACATACAATACACCAGCAAAACTGAGGGGTTTGCCAGAATCCCTCTGAAATGAAACAATACCAACTCCTTGCACCCGATACCACGCATCATTAGTACCTAGCTCAATGTGGAGATTTAATACGCCCTCCTGCAAGCTCTTGAAGAACCTTTTATGTCTTGTCATGTGACAAGATGCTCCATTGTCTATGTACCAAATACCGTTTCCTATGGTGCTTTCCATGCAATCTATCAAACAAAATCCCTCATCGAAGTTTTTGCTAAATTCCTCCTCCTCTACAGAACCTTCCATTTGGGTATTGTTCTTCTTCTTCATGTTTGGGCACTGGGAGGCAAAGTGTCCTTGCTTGTGGTAGATAAAAAATTTGACTTTGGATATTCCAATGTTCTTCTTACCACCCTTATTCTTCTTTGCCTTACCCTTTCTCTTCCTTACTAGGGATAGAGCTTGTTCATCCACAATTTGTGGGGCACTATTGGATGAACCTGAACCTTGACCCATACGGGTCTCTTCCTACACAAAGTCATCCCTCAATATTATCCAATCATAGAGGTTTTCCCTAGCCACCGCGCCTTTGACAAAGACGTGCCATGGCTTAGAAAACCCATTGAGATGTATCTGAACTAGCTCGTCATGTTCAGTCTTAGAGCCCACTGCTCCAAGGTTGTCCATGGTCTGTTTTAGCCTTGTGAGATAAGCCCAACACTCCTTCACCCTTGGCCATCTTTGTGCTTCGCAGCCTCTCCTATAACACCATATTTTGGTTCTCGTTGTTACTCTGGTAAAGGATTTCTATTTCCATACACATTTCTAATGCGGTCTTCTTCTCGGACAGGTGAGGGACTATGTGATCCTTCACCCCATCTAAGATAATCAACATGGCCCTAGAATCCACCTTCTTCCACCTATCCAATTCCATCGGATCTGTGAGCACATCCTTTTTGGAATCAACGTGCTCCTCTACATCAATAACATCAAGGATCCTCATGATCCTTTCTTTCCATCTAGGAAATTTTTGAGTTCCTTAAGTCTACCCTCGACTCTCAACTATATGGCCGTAATGAAGTGCACCTGTCAAATACTAGATCTAAAACTCTAGGTTTGTATCTTCAATAGATGTGCCCCATGGATCTATCCAATATTAATGCTTTCTCTCAGATCTGCTCAAAANTATATATATATATATATATATATATATATATTACTGGTAACCACAAATGAGTTTCTTTACAGATAATATATATATTACAAGTAACCACAAATGAGTTTCTTCGCAAATAATGCAACGAAAAATAAATATTGTAAAAACATATAATAGCAATCACACCAATAGAGACACTAATATTTTTGGGAATAGAAACCCCCGGAAAAACACAAGATGGGAAACTGGTGCAACAGTCTGAAGAGATATTTTATTAGTAAGATATAGAACATTACAATCCAGAAAATCGATTTTAGCCAACCTAGAAAACTCGTACAATTGAAACTTGCCGAGGAAAAACCCCACAAAGATCACATGTCCCCTGTGTCACTGCTTGCATCACCCTCACGCCTCTTCGTTAGCGGTATGGCCTTTGCTTCAGCCATAGGGATGCTAATGTCACATGTATGGTTGCTTGCATCACCCGTACGTCCGAGTACGGTCGTGCTAACGTCACATGGGGTGCTCTACGTCAATGTACGACCCCCCTCAATTGTACGACCTCCACTAATTTGCTTGTGTAGGTCTTTCGACCTCCGGGAAAATTCTTATGTCTTACTCTCTGAAAATTATTTTGTAAATTTCTCCCTCACTCTTTGGCTAAAAGGCTATGAGCAATAAATCTCTTTCTGGAAAATGTGTGTGCCAAAGCAACTCTGTGTGTGTGTCCTCTCCACCAAATCAATCTCCTTTTAACTCAATGGGCAAGCAAAATCCTAACTCTCGCTATGGATCAATGGATGAGATCCTCCGTTGAGATCAATGGCCAAGATTAGATTAGTCATATCTTAAATTATATTTCACTTTAACTTTATAAAAGTTCCTCCATTGAGTCAAATTAAAATTAGATTACATAATGCGCTTTTCCTAAGTCTAAACTTTGGATAAAAGCAATGATCAATCCAGCTTCATGTTTTATGTTTTCTATCAAGAAAGGACACATGCAACCGATAGAAGACCTTCCTTGTTTCCACTTTCTAACAATTGTGATTTATCAATTATTAGGTCTAAGACAAGGGTACAACATTGGCCCTGTTAAAATGCCACTTGAAAACTACGTTGTTTGGTATTCATATTCCAGTCCAAATACCACACACAGTTATACCATATGCATCTCTACTCCACTCTGAAATGCTTATGCATTGTCGTTTGTTGGACAATACAAACCAATGTTATCAGACTCAGACTTGGCAAAAGCTATGCTGGCTTGGAAAATAGAAAAATAAAATTCAAATTATAGTAAATTTTGTGCATAAAAAATATACTGATGACATCTGACAATATAAGTAATAAAACCAAATTCTATCCAAAATTTCGTTAGATCATCTCCTAGAAAATGATAATATAATATTTGACCCTCCATATTTATATGCAAAATAGTGATCTGAAAGATGACTAGATTAATCTTATCCAATAAAATTGGTTCTAGATCCTTTTCCTACAATTGTTTTGTGAGCATCCAAAGTTTTTCATAGATGAAGACCATCTTCTCAACCTACTCATGCTCCAACCTGTTGCGCTTTTTGGTTTGGGTGTGCTCAAATACTGACCAATTGTGCTCACAACCTAAAGCACTACAGGGCCGACTCATAATACTGATGGCAACTTCTTGTAGTTGAATTCTTATAGTTGTGTCTTGGAGCCACAAGCTATCCACCAATGGGTTGCTAGAAAAAAACAAAAATAATGATTACAAATATTGCAGTGGCAAACTTGATAAGGAAAACTGACAAATTACATTGTAACCATTTACAAATTGAATCTTACTTCACATTTTATTCTCCCAAAAAATGTTGGGTTTGTTGAATGTTGTACCTTGAAAATTGTTCCTCTAGAAATTTTGTGTCATGTCCCCATCCAAATAAGACTACTTTCAAATAATGTTTCACCAAGCTACTAGTTGCCTAAGTTGAGGTGGATACATTAAATTTAGTAACAAGGGAGATATAGGACCCACAATGACTTTAGTTTACTATATTCACATTAAAATGGGTCATATAAATAATAAATGTTAAGAAAATAGGGTGGTATTGGTTCATGGAGACAATTGAAAGCTTGTGGAGTCTTTGGGTGACTAGATTCCCCCATACACTTGACATAATCTTCATCCAAATTTGAACCCATGAGGAATGTAATGTTCTTGGAGGGTGATGTGGTGTCACATAGCCTATCTTGAGCCAAGGAGTTTGAATTAGGAGAGGAGAGTAACTCCCATGGAAGAGGAAGAGACTACGAAGACAACATGTGCCACTTGGAAGGAGATTCCATGCACTCTATGACAACTAATGATGAAAGATTCTATGACAAATATGACAAATTCAAACTTGATTGCAGACCTATGAAAAATATGACATGAAAGGCCTAAAAATATCTACCAAGAGGGTGCATTTGGGAGTTACAGGAAGCCATTCAAATTGGGGAAAGAATTGGAGCATGAAGAAGAAGAGAAGTGCCATAGGAGTTACTAAACCACTAAGATGAGTTGGAGGAAACCCATGGAGGGAAATTGGACCTTAGGAGGCCTCATGAAGTTATTAAAAGGATTTCATGAGGGAGGATAATGGATTTTTATCATTTGTTAATTGTCCTTTGGCATTTTGGAGAGCTTTTGCTTGTCCATTGCACGATGAGTGTTCACTCTCCCTGTTTGTGAACCAATTTCGAGGGAGTTGGATTCCTTTCCAAGTTGGTTTATGGAAAGGCCATTCAGAACTCTCAATGGAGCTTATTGATGGTGTTTAGTTTCAGGTTTAAGGTCCATACAAATCAATTTCTCCTCTATATCCTTATTCTTTCATTCCTTCTTCTTCATTCCCCCATACTCTCATGTGATGGCGCACTTATTGTAGTGGTGCTTGCGCTTTTATGAATCTATTTCATGCCCAATATTGGGTATATTATGTATGCATCTGTACTCTTATGTACATATTCTCTGTAATTCAAAAGATAAGAAATCCATGTGTGAAAGGCTTGCATTCCCATGCTCTTGAATAACTAGTTTTCATGAATTTGGCTTCAAGCTTGAAAGAGTTTTACATCAAATTTGTATGAGGGTTCTTTTCTGAGTTTGATGATGACGGGGAAGAAATAAATGAAGTATGACTGTAATTTCATTACCATATTCTTTGTATCTCAAAGTCCAAGAAACTCTAGTGTGAAATGCTTGCATTCTCATGCCATTGCATCACTAGTTTTCATGAATTTGGCTTCAAGCTTGAAAGAGTTTATATCAGATTTGTATGAGGGATTTTATCAGAGTTGGATGTTGTTGGGATGGTAATTTTTATGTTGTATATGGCCATTTCATGTTATGTTACTATCAAAACCATTTATTTACTTTTCATGTGTCCAATTTAAGCTAGTAATGCAATTTCCCCATAAGCAAACTCCCTGAAAGTTATCATATAGATGTTGCACCTCATAACCAATTTTCAGAGATTAATAACCATGAATAATGAAATCCATTGAAGTTTTATATACATTACCATACTTTTCTGCAAGTTGGTAGGGTCGTGCTTGAGTTGGAGAGTCAAATTAGTCTCCACCCCTGGGGGAATTTTGATCTCAATTTCCTAGGAAATTTTCACTTTTTCTCCCTATCCCCAAAAAAATTTAGAGAAGCCTAAAGTTAGATAAAAATTTCTCATTAATCATATTAGGATGTTATAAGACTCACCATACCCTTTTATTTCAAATTCGAGACCATTTGGAGTTAGTTGGGACATCCTACGGTCATGACTAGTAAAGCTCATAATTGGCCAAAATTGTGCAAACTTGAATAACTTGTCAAAGTGAGTTTCTTATTCTACCATTGAGTGTCTAAGGTAGGTTAGGATGTTTTAAATTCCATAAGGTACTTCCATAATAAATTTGGAAATGTTCGGTGGTGTTTGGGACGAAACCAAGAAAGAGTAGTTTACTACTTTTTCCTAGTTTCGAAATTAGACAAAGTATTGAAGGAGGAGGTGTGTGAACTGTTTGTGAAAATTCCTCAGCCAATCCCTAACAAGAAGCCACATATATCAGTTTTTCAATCCTATCAGAACCTAATATCACTTCCCTTAATCTTCTTTAGTTGTCTCATAACGATGGAGTCAGTATGAAATCCATTGTCAATGAGGGTGTTGAGAAACGATGTTTTCAATGTAAAAATTTTGAAGCCTCTTTGAAATATCTTTGATAGTGTACCTAGTTTCCCCCAAAAAAGGGTACATTATATTTTGTGCATAAGTCATAAAGGCAATCAATGAGGCATAACATATTCCATTCTTCATGAGAACAAGAAAAGAGGAGGTCGAGTTCAAGAGAGGCACGAACTTCAAGGCAAGTGTAAAAACATGAGAATGGGCATGATTTTTAGAGTGGCTAACATGCAATTCAAGGAGAATAACAAAAACAAGTTTTCCTATAATTATGGCACAAAAATCGAGGAGAAGGTACAACAATTAAAGGAGGTCGTACTACATTAAATGCAACATTCTGAGTATTGAGATTCTGTAGCTGATATCTTTCCCCCTAAGTACACCGTAAGAAGGGCCTTTGTATCCATGGTCGATGCTTACAATTGAATCTACCATGGGTTGATAAAAAAGAGAGTTTTCAAGGTTAACTAAGAGGTTGTCATGGTACAAGAATCTCCTGATTTCCATATATGCCTCCTTCCTTTTCATTATAACTATCAAAGGTTGGTTGAGATCTTGGGGTAGTGCAAGGAAGAAGAAACAAACGAGAGGTGAGACATAGACTTGTTGCAGTACTTGATGAGAAACTACCCAGAGGTCCTATTGGATATCTACATGTTACCAATATAACTAGTGGGGCACGATTTGGAAAGCATAGGAGAGAAAGAATAGACCAAATGTTACCTTAGTCTATCTCCTCGAATTTGTTTGGGGTTATTTACCCAGAGGAGAGCCCTTCTATGATACCTGCAAATGATCTCAAGAAAAACAAATGCTCTCTCTACAATTCTATGATTCAATATTAGTGCCTTTGGATGGAGTCAACTACGTATCTAATTTTGTAGTAGACTTTCCAGTGCTTTGAAGCAAATTTGATGTAAAGTACATACTTCCAATTGGATAATGAACACCACAATCACTGTAGGTTATTTTAGTAAATTGTCATTTTATTGCAACTTGAAGTCTGAAATAAAACACAGATATAAAACAACCACTGTCAAGAAATAAGACACTAAAATCATATGATAATGGTTAATTTAACTAAATCAGTATCTTCCATCATCAACATAATCAAGGAAAAATTTATGTATATTCATCCACAAAAGGAGAATAAAGATAACACGGTTTGAAATTTTAGGTTTTGTAAAGTGTCAACAGTTAATGCACCAGTTAAATATCAGTTCCCTTTGTTGTTATAAACAAGACGTTAGTTAAACATTAAAACAGTAATATGGTTTCAAATCCAACATGGATCTTCAACTTGAGCTTGTTCATTGAACCTAAAAATCATTGTAAACAGGCTGCCTCTGTAAGCAAATCTTTGATTTCCAATGCAGACTGTAGCAACACTTGAAATGTTTTTGAAACAAACTGAAACGTTTGGTCTTTGGGAGAAGAATATAATAGGAAGCAAAAATAATTTAATAAACCAATCAGATCTGCAATATAATGTATGTCCTAAAATCTGTATTTTTCTTTGACAATCAATAGGAATACTTTCGTTCAACACTTTGATGTGTCCTAATGCTCAAAATGAGACTTCTTTCAGGATTGATGGATAAATCAAGTAGGGTACAACCCTTTGTGGGTTTATTTTTGCAAAAAAATATATTTTTGGAGTTATGGATTTGCAATGTTTTGGGTTTAGGGTTCTTCTAATTTTTAATTTTTTTTAAGGATTTTTCGATGCCGCTAACTAACCTAACTAACATAAAAATGCACCCTATCTATAACACATTAATTGTTGAAATTCCGAGTAAAAAAGGTTAACAAGAGAAGGGGATTATGATGTCATCTCAATCCCTAGGGCTTTGAGAGATCATGGCTAGTGTCCCTATCTTAGAATGTCCCTCTAGCATTTGCAATATAGGGCCAAGGGGGTTGGTCATGACCACTTCAAGAGGTAAACAACCCCCAATCCAAATATCCATTCAATAAATCCCACTTTGGCTTGCTCAAATGGCTATGGGAATGAATACATATGTACCCTAGATTATGTGCAAACAAGATAGTGCGCCAGACCCTATGATGAGCTTTGTTATCAACACCCACTTACATGTTTATATGATAATATGTTTAAGTTTTAACTAGGCACTTAGTTACCCCTGTCTCTGGATGAACTTGTAAAATTATATCACTAAAATGTTGCACCAGTTAGATTAATTGAAATTGTCACCTTTGCATATTTTGTACTATTGATATGATTGAACTTTGAAATAAGTAATAACTTTAGACACAAATAAGTTTCCATTTTTCATTTTGATGGATGTGTATTATTGAGTGTAATTCAAAGGAGGATAACTGCCATTATTTAAGAGATTGTGGGCTTTGGTGCGTTTTGCATTTTTTTCTTCTTAGTCTTGTAATAATCCATGTAGAGATATATCAGCTTCAATCCTTTTACCTTATTTCTTGTTAAATATTTGAAATAGATTAACATTTGCAGTGGTTTCTACAATGACAAATTTGTACCTAGAAAGCCTTCTAAGCCATCAATGTGGACGGAAGCATGGAGTGGCTAGTACCAGGCTTATTTTGTAGTTACTTTCAATTAATGGAATAACAGCTTACATTAGCTCAAGCGTAAATATATTTTGGACTTCAAATGTTGTTTAGAAGAAATAAGAAGTTGAAGGAAATATTAGTAATTCCTCTTTTGATAAATTGATATTTTGAAGATTTTAAGTTGTGCAGAAATTTTTTTATTATGACAAATTGAAAAAAATGAAGAGCCGGAGGAATATTTATAGCTAGTGGTAAATGTAATTTGAATTTTAAGTAATATGAAATCAGATTCTGCACGAAATCTTTGTTGTGCTGAACAAATTAAGTGTTTATTGATCTATTTCAAAATATGATAGCCATATTTAAAAGATTTTTCATATGCATTCTGTATTGAAAAATCTAACATTCAGTTTAAAAAGGGTTTTGATATATTTTTGAACAATGCTATGATATATTTTTTAGTCTTGACCAAAGCTATGATATGTTTTTGTAAATCAACCTATGAAATGCAAATATAAAATTGTGTTTCTTTGTCAAATACCTTAAAAAAGAGAACTTATATTGTGCTGTCATTTTCCTAGAGGCTAAATTCATCATTTGATTAGGACCATCATTACCTAAAGTGTTAAAAGTTCTTCAATCAAGAAATCTTGTATTAGAAAAATAGGAGCTTAGATATTCAACCTCCTATACTAGGTCTTGTAATTTCTAACTATTCCCACCCATGGCCCCAAAAATTTAAATTTTTAGATACACCATGCCCTACTGCGGCAAATTGAAATAAAGCCTTTTTTCCCAATATAGTAACTTTCTGTCAAACACTTGCTTCTAGGATTTTCACAACTGACATATCCATCAAAAGAGGAGGATGTCCTATATATCTCTCAAAATGCATACAATCTTTAGACTGCTTGCCCATAATTTTGTTGAATTTGTCAAAAACATATAATTTTCTTGAATTTGTCAAAAACATAATTTGTTGAATTTGTCAAATACAAATTTGTCGAAAACATAATTTACATAAACATTATTTCTTTCCTATCTTCATACTCTTGAAAAACAAATTATGATTTTACATATAAGTCTTACTTCATCTTCTTATATCCGCTCGTAAGCACCTTTTACATAACTTCATGCTCTATTGTTTCTTTTCTTCTCCACTGCAAAAAACCACACCCACAGGGACATTGCCACCTCCTGGCTCTTGTTATTACATAATTCTTCTCTCTTAGTTTACTTTGAAATTATACTTATCCCTGATTTATTGAAATAAGCACAGGGAGCATTACACATCTAAACGTTCCATGACCATAGACATATAGTCATACCACATTGTGGTCTTGGAAGTTTGCTAACAAAATCCATAACAATAATCCCTCATGGATGTGAAGGAATGAGGAAAGGGGCATATAAATCTGATTCTGTATGCACAACTTCTCAAAGTTGTATTCTACAATCTTGCTAAACTACATCTCAATAGTATAGGCGTCCCTGAACTCATCGTGGAAAATACATTCATTTCCGCTAAGTAATAAGAATCAACAAAATGTATCCATTTTGATTTTTTTGTATTATTATTTTTGCATAACCACATTAAACTAATGGGCATATGAATTTCATTTCAAATTTCTAATGTGTTGAAGTTTAATCAAGTTTAATCCACCTTAATGTTATAATATTTCTAAAATACAAGTTAGTAGTATATGCCTCCTTGAAATTGTAATCAACAAATACATTAGCTTTGATTTTGGAATAAGAACATCAACATTTTTTTGCATTCTTTTGTACATGATAACCACATTGGGTACATGATAACCAAATTGGAGATTGAGATAAGACATCCATTTCAAATGTTTACGTTGTTGGAGTTTAGATTGGGGACAGGAGAATTGCAGGGGCTTATAGTTTGAATAAAATGTTTGTTTCCTTACCATACAAGCAATGTCTCTAAATCTTAAATGTTTATGAATGATAAATGACTAGTTGAACTTGAAACCACAATTCCTAAGCTGTGTCTTGAAGCATGAACTTTGGCTTTAAATGTTGACACACCAAGATTTGAATTTACTATTGAGACTGAATTGTCGCAAGTCAATATATTATATAGTCTTGTTATGCTTTTCAAAATGCAAATGAATATACTCAAGGGTTATTAAGTTTCCATAGAACGACAAAAAATTCCCTTTTAAAATGTTGGGGAAAGATCATTCAAGATAAAAAACCTTGTACTCAGTAAGGCCAGAAGGGTTAAAGGGCAGGTTCAAGGCCAACCCTCCTTCGATGAAGGGTTTGTGAAGGTCATGTTTAACACTATTGGGAAAGCATAAACTCTCTATTTATAAAGTGGCTATAGCTTTGGGGCATAACGACTATTTTCAAAGGATCTTTAGGGAACATCTCCACAACCTTTTGTAGATAGTTAGCTAGAACCATAAACTATCTTGAATCTCAACATAATGAGAATCTATGGGGTTATCAAGTCCAGTGGGGCCTTAATTTTATTAGGGTCAATCTATATATCTTCATTCCTAAATAGGAAGCTCATGTATAGATAATTCACGACGAACTCACATTTCTTCAAATCAACTTGAATTTTGTGTTTCTTCTTTGTCTCTAGAATTATTTCTATATTTTGTAAATGTTCCCTTGTGTTCTATTGAATGTAAAATATCATCAAGATAAAGAATGATGAATGAATCCATATATGGACACAATAATCTTTTAATAGCATTGCATAACTAGAATGGCATCACCAACCCTTATAAATGTGGTCTTCCAAATGTCTTTATCTTGGATCCACAATTGATGATATCCAAAATTTAGATCTACATTTGCATACTTGAATGTTTGATGTCTACCCATTGTATTATTCTTATGACACATAGCACTAGAGAATGACATCATCTAGATGTGCATAAAATTGATGCATGGTGAAGTAAAATCTACAACTAACCTTAATGCTTCAATGTAGTTTGAATTTTGTTTTTGTAGATTGTTGTGGATTGATTGCAATCTCACCTCCTATGAGTTTATGTGTGGACTCCAGGACCCTATGCACACTAAGAACTAAATAAGTACAATGATAACATATTAGGAAACATATCCACACTTTTTTTGCGTAGCAGACTTGAATTAGAGCTTAATAAATATATTAAACAACTAAAGACTCACATAGAACATTCTAGTTATGTGTAAATGCAGGCATGCACAATATCATTCACATCTTTAAACCTTATTGTATCAACAAATTGAGTGGTAGCATCTTCATTTAATTTCTCCCGTTTATAAATTCCTCAAGTTGAGTATATGGAATAATAACAACTTGATCCCCTCCAATTTGTGTCCAGTATTAGATATTTAGTTGAAAAATATCTCATATCTTCTATGTCTTTAGTCTTCAACTCCATGATGTCATCCCACTTGCCCATTTATGAAATACTTATACAAATTTGAAGTGGTTGGATATCAACACATGACATTAAGTTTTTACAAAGATTTGTTAGTGGTCTCTAATATTCAATGTTGCATATGCAATTTTTTTAAATACAACATGTCCTCTCTCTGAGTCATGGTCGTAGCTACATCTCTAGCTATCAAGGGGAGTAGTGATCTTGAAAACCAATTTAAGAGAAGTTTTTCTGGAGTGAACCATATGGAGTAATGTTCAATGCAGATATGATAATAGAAGGTGATCCTAATAAGGATGAGCTTAATAATGATGAGCCTAATATAGTTGAATTTGGATTGATTTATGCGGCGAACTAATAGGCCTCATCCAAGATATTGACAACAAATGAACCCCTCCTAGCAAAGGATGGAGGTTGTGAACCCTAAGAGAATGTCTAGGTGCCTTAGAATCCGCTATGGATGTAACGTCCCCATACCCCATAATGCGGAATTATTAAAAATTGTGTTTCAAGAACCCTTGTTCTCCTTTCAAAACACAGGGCATGGATGTTAACACACTCTTCAACTCTTTATGATACCTCGATGTCCATGAACCTGGTGCCCATACACCTGACTGATATCCAGAATAACTTCAACTTATCATTTTTCTCTCTTAACACAGTCATGGGTCATGATCATCATTTAGTCATTCATTCTCAGACTCAGAAACCACTGTAACAATCGTTCTTCCCTTCACAGATCCCTTCTGCGGCTGAAAACACCTTTTTCGTTCTCAATCTGTCATTTTCTCACTCTACGTCCCGCACTTCTGCTTTCCACCCTTCCGACCTCGGAAATAAAAAATCAGAAACATAATGTGTGACGGAGATATCCAACTCACGTTCCACCTTCCATCTTCAAAACTCAGAAGTTGGAAAAACATCTTCTCGACGGAATTGTTTGATGACATTTTGACGTAGGAACTTGGAAGTCGGAAACATAACCTTTCGATAGAATTACTTATCCACATTCCACCTTCTGCCTTCCACCTTTTTGCCCTCTAGTGTGGCACTCTGGAATAGGAAGAATATCAAACGATGGAAACCTTTATCCTTGTTTCCACCTTCCATTGTGAAACTCGGGAACCAGAAAACTTTACTTTCGACCCTAGTCTTTTCTGTACTTCCGACTTCCACTTTCCGACCTCGAAATTTGGAAATTAGAAAGTTAACGTTTTCCTTAGAAATTTTCTGCACTTTTCCACTTCCGCTCTTTGCCTCCTGTAGGCGGATCCTGGGGTACGGAAACACAAGATTTCTGCCATGTTCAACTGTTCTTTTCTGGTTTCTTCCTTCTTCCTTCCTTAGGCAGATTCCAAGGAATGAAAACACTAAATCAGAGGCATTATGACTCTGTAACCAGGCCTTTAGCCTTTAGGGACTTAGGCAAAAATGCGTGAAACATACAAGGCATAAACAGAAGTAAAATGCAGGAAATATACACAAGTAAACTTCTACTTAATTCATCAATAAGCATTCAGCATGAACATAACAATTCATAAGTGAACACATTGCATAAACAAGAGTAATAAAGAATACTTATCCTAATGATGAATATGTCCCTCAACTAGCTATGTCCCTGCCACATTCCACCCAACCATAGGCTAGTGTGTTCATTTATCTCTCAACACCACTACCACCCCCAAGCTAGGCATGATTCCACAAGGAACTAGGGAACAAAAGACTCACACATAGCTAGATCATATACCACACAGTCTAGCCAACCTTCAGTTGGAATTACCAGACTTTCTTGCCAAGCCAACACATAATTGGGTTAATAGGCTGCAGGCTATCAAGCCAAACACTTGCATTAAGGACCATCCAAGCTAATAGATGGATTTCACAAGCTACACAACCAAGCCATCTTTCATAGTTGGGTTAACAGGTTGTCCATCTAGGGATTATACACAAGGCCAGATGCACAACAAGACACAACCAAGCCAAGATCCAATTGGGTTAACAAGCTACCAACCAAGTCAATATCCCTTGGGTTAACAGGCTTCTAAGGAAGTGGAAAGGTAGAATGACTAAGCTAGTGGCTCATTTGAGAGCTAGGGACACCTACAAAAGATATATTTGACCTGATATCCACAATACATGCACCCCAACACAAGGAAGAATCCCCTTCTCTGCTACACAGTCCCTCGGGCTATGCCTTCCCTTCCAGTGCTCTTCAGGGTCGTGCAGTGGGGATTTACCAGCCACTCTTATCTTTTCATGAGGTTCCTCTCTGCACTAGGTTAACAATCACATTCCTCTTCCACTCCTAAGGCTTGCACATAGTTCAGACCCAAACCAGGGCACACATCACAACAACCACAACGTAAAACATAATAAAACAGGCTCCACTCACTTTGTAACATATGATACCACTGCGGAAAACACCTTCCGTGAATTAGGAGAGTAAAACAAATGAGTTTCTAAACCAGTATTGAATGACCAACATGAACAACAAAGAACAGAACACGACTCAGTAAGCAGGCTTCACGAACAACGTGAATGAACCAAATCATGTCCTCTTACATGAGGAACAACAACAAAACCTTCTCGTGACTGAGAGAAAGGACTTAGTGGCATGCATCCACATGCTTCCTTGCGTCAGAAGCAAGATCTTAGCCTTCCAGACTGCAGACTTGCAGGCTTGCTTAGACAAGCAACCAACATGCCATGCCTTTCTCCGCCCAAGGAATTAGCTACCTCAACCAACTGCTAGAAGGAATTAATGATTGAGTGTAGGGAACAAAAGGTAGCTGAGGGTTCATGGGCTTCCCCATTAAAATCTGGTCACACCCTATTGGCTCAGAGGGTTTGACTAACTCCCCACCCTATTCCTTGTGAGATCATGCCCCCATCTCTTTCACGTTGCAATGCATAGCAGGTTGTGGTTTTTTATTAATTTCATATTTACATGATATCCAAAAATATATATTGTGCTTGATTTAGCACAATGAACCATAGTCATCAACCTTGATCACCTATACACAAAACATCAACCAATGGTAGGGCCTTGGCCTTGAGCTCCTTGCCATGATTCCATATAATTTTTCCATCATGTACAATCAAAATACCATGGGGTCAAAATCAAGGTATTACAATCCCCTCCCCCTACAACATCACTGTCCTTAGTGCTCATCAAAACTGAAGAAAAATGCTACATTGGCACTAACTCAGTGCTTTGCAAAATTGAAAAAAAATGGATGTTCCAATAACATGGCATCCTCCAGCTCCCACGTAGCCTCTTCAGGACTGTAGTGCTCCCATTGCACCTTTACCTATCCTATGGCTCGATTCCGGAGCATTGTGACCTTCCTATCAAGGATGCACATTGGCTTGGTTTGGAACTCTCCCTTGAGTTCCACCTAAATCACATCCCAATTTATCACGTGGTTAGGGTCATGTACATACTTCTTAAGCAAAGAAACATGAAAAACTAAGCTTTAGTGCTAGGTGGCAATGCAAGTCTATATGCAACTAGCCCTATTATTTCAAGCACTTCAAGCAGCCCACGATATCTAGGTGACAGCTTGACACAACTTCCAAGCTTCAAGGAACTCTTCCTTGCCCTCACTCTGAGGTAAACATGATCCCCAACACTGAATTCTTTATGCTCTCTATGCTTATCAACATAACTTTTTCTGTTTGTCCTGGGCTTCTTTCAGATTCTTCCTGATCTTTACAACCTCTTGATCCATTTCCTTGAGCAATTATGGACCAATCAAAACCATGTTCACTAGATTATCCTATGTCACTGGTGTCCTACACCTTTGACAATACAAAGCTTCATATGGACTCATCCCCAAGGATGCTTGTTGTCCATTGTTATAATCAAACCCTACCAAGTGTAAATAATCTTCCCACTTGGTTGGTTTGTCCATCACATACATGCGAAGCATGTCATCCACCACTTGATTTACTCTCTATGTTTGTCCCTCAGTTTGAGGATGGTAGGAAGTGTTGAAGTTCAACTTTGTAACCAAATCTGCAAACAACCCCTTTTAAAAATTGGAAGTGAACTTGGTATCCCTATCAGAGACTATTTCCTTAGGAAATCCATGCAATCTGAAAATATCCTTCATGAATATTTTTGCAATGTCATCAGTATTATGTGTGGACTTAACCAGTATAAAATGAGTTGCCTTTGTCAACTTGTCCACCACAACCATGATGGAATCATGTTGTCTCCATGTCATTGGAAATCTTGTAATAAAATCCATGGAAATAACTTTCCATTTCCATTCTGGAATTGGAAAAGGCTGCAACAAACCTGCTGGGTGTTGATGCTCAACCTTTACTTGTTGACATTTCATGGACCTTGAAATATGTTCATCCATGTCCTTTTTCATTCCTGGCCAAAAATACTGCCTTCTGGATGTAGAAATTCTCTTCTGATATCCTGGGTGACCAGAATATGGAGTCTGATGGATTTCATCCATAACAATTATCCTCAAATTTGCTACATATGGAATATAAATTATGTTCTTAAAGGTAAGAATCCCATCTTCTTCCAATTTATATCCCTCATACTTCTTCTCAAGACTTTGCTGCTGCAACTTGTCTTTTACCTGTACATACATTTCATATTCAATAGTATGATTAACAATCTGTTGTCTCAAATCTGATTAGCAAATACTAAGAGATGCCACATGCATTTCATGCATCTTCATGCTTAGTGCATCAACCACTTTATTTTATTTTCCCTTTATGTGCTTGATTTCGAAATCAAACTCACATAAAAACTCCAACCATCTAGCTTGCCTAGCATTTAAGGTAGGTTGATCAAACAAATATTTCACACCACATTGGTATGTCCTTAACTCAAATTTTCTGCCCATTAAGTAATGCCTCCACATCTTGAGAGCATGCAATATGGTTGCAAGTTCTAAATCATGAGTGGCATAGTTCTTCTCATGATCCTTCAACTTTATTGACTCATAAGATACCACATGGTTGTCTTGCATAAGAACTCCTCCAATTCATTGACCACATGCATCAGTAAACACCACAAAGTCCTTTTCTAGGTCTGCAATCTTCAGATTTGGTGAACTTGTGAGAAGTTTCTTCAGTTGCTGGAAGCTTTCTTCACACCTTGGTGTCCATTCAAACTTCATCCCTTTCCTTTGCAAAGAAGTGATGGGATGTGCAACCTTGGAGAATCCCTCAATAAATCTCCTGTAGTATCCCGCAAGTCCCATAAAATATCTTACATCTGTCACATTTCTTGGAGTAGGCCAATTCATAATGGCCTTAATCTTTTCAGGGTCTGCATATATTCCCTCATCTGAGATGATGTGACCCAAATAATGAATTCTATCTCTATATAAGTCACATTTTCTGGCAACTTGGCATACATCTTATGCTCCCTTAGCAATTGTAATGTTAATCTCAGATGTTCTTCATGCTCTTCCTTATTCTTAGAATAGATAAGAATGTCATCAAGGAAAACAAGAAAAAACTTGTCCAAATACCTCCTGAAGGCACTATTCATAAGACACATAAATGTAGCTGGTGCATTTGTGAGACCAAATGGTACCACTACAAACTCATAGTGTCCATGCCTTGTCCTGAAGGTTTTCTTATGAATATCTTCATCCTTGATCCTTACCTGATGGTAACCAGACCTCAAGTCAACCTTGGAAAACATCTTGGCTCCTCTCATTTGATAAAAAAGGTCATCAATTCGAGGTAAAGGATATTTGTTCTTCACAGTGACTTTGTTCAACTTTCTGTAATCAATACACAACCTGAGTGTACCATCCTTCTTCTTTACAAACAGAACTAGTGTGCCCCAAGGAGACACACTCGGCCTGATATACTTCTTTTCGAACAACTCTTGTAGCTGCATCTTCATCTCTAGTAGTTTTGGTGTGCTCATCGTATAGGGTGCCTTAGACACTAGTGCTACTCCTGGCACAAGTTCAATGGTAAAATCAATGTCTCTCTTTCGAGTAAGACCTATAATCTCATTGGGAAAAACATCCCTAAATTCCTACAACACATGAAAGTCATCCAACCTAGGAGTTTCATTCTTTGTTGCCTCCAAAATATGGGTTGCATACAATAGGCAACATTTCCTACATAACTTCTTCAGCTGCATTACTGAAATATGCCTGACAGAAATCACTTTAGGGATCCCTCTTACCACTCTTGGATTCCCTTCTTCATCCGTGCACTCAAGAGTCTTGTTGTAACAGTCAATATTTACTCAGTGTGCTTCTAACCAGTCCATTCCAATAAGAATGTCATAGGAACCAAGTGGCAGAACATTCAGATCTGCATAAGTGACTAATCCATTCATGACAAATGGACATTTATTTACCACTTCACTCACTTTTCTCTTAGTTCCAGTGGCTAGTTGGACTAACCATGACCTACTATGCTTTAATTTCTTAAAAGCACAAATATCAACTACTCTAGGAGTAATATAACTGTGAGTAGAATCATGGTCAATTAAAACAGAGACAGGTTGCTTAGAAATCTTACCTACAACTTCAACTATCGTTGACTGGTGATCTACCTTGCGATCCTCTAATGCTGCATAAATTCTAGGGACGACCCTTGCCACCTGACCCATAGTTTCAACTTCTTGGATGTTGTAAGCTGGCCTTACATACCCCTCCTCCTGAGGATAGTTCCTGCGCATATGGGGTCCTCCACATCTCTAGCATTGGAGTGGTTCTCTGATCTCTTTTGGGTCTTTTGGATTCCCCCCCATCACTCTGGCTGGCTTATTTATAGCTTGTGATTGTTTCCTTTGTTGATTCCTGAAGTTCAGAGGTTTGAACCCTTTCTTTCTCTGGTCAAAATTCTCACTCTTCTTATCCTTGCATACCTTATGATGATCATGCTTGCCTTTGTTATATTCATAACAATACTTAGCTTTCCTTATTGCTTATTCCAAAGTTCTAGGTTCATAAAAATCAATTATGTCTTTGTAAGACTAGGGTAGCCCACTCAGAAAATGCTAGATTTTCACTTTGTCATTTCTGATGTACTTGACATGCCTCAATAGCTCCAAGAACTTATTGGCATACTCTTCCATGGTCTGTTGTCCCAATATTAGCTCATGGAATTCCTTAATCTTGTCATCATATTACTTGTCAGAGAGGTACTTTTGCTTGAAATACTTCTTGAACGGTTTCCACCTAATCTTTCTTTCATTAAGTTTCTTCACCTACCTGAGGTGTTCCCACCAAATGGATGTTCTTTCATTCAGGTTGAAGAAGGCTACTCTAGCTTTCATATTTCCTGAGTAGTCTTGGACTTGGAAATATTTTCTTATCCCAAGAAGACAAGCTTTAGCTTCTTGACCAGTCTTTATCTCACCATTAAAGGTAGGAGGTCTATCCTTCTTGAACTCATCATGTGAATGGTTCCTATAGTGCCTCTTTCTCTTATTCCTGTGAAAAGAAGACCTTGATCCCATAGTGGATCCTTCAGAGTCAAATGATCTACTAGAAGATCTCTTTCTTCTTCTGGAACTGCTTTTACTACCCTCTGGATTTGTTGTCTAATGCTCAACGTTTATCTTCCTCTGGATGCCTGTCAAACACTACAGCATGGATGCATTTAGATGATTCTGCTCTTCTTGAGCTTTAATCATCCTCTCATTATCTTCTCTATAACTCTACATCTCCACCCTTAGGATTCTCATGGTGGCTGCAAAATCTGGGGGCGTCTCATCAAATCTTCTCCCATTAGACTCTGTTTCAGCATTTTCGACTCTAACATTTTCTCCCATAGCATCTTCCTCGTACACATAGGGATCTTGTGCATCATCCATACCATAGGTCCTCATGGCTGAGCCAAAACCAACTGTTCCCAAACTGCACTATGACTCTTCAAAATGTGTTCATCAAACACACTATTAGACAATAGCATAATTCAAAAACACTTACCAACTGTTCACTACAAAATTGGAAATTAATTGTCATAACGGAGATTAAGATCAACGAACAAGGTTGATCCCCTAACATATCAATGGTTGACGGTGATTTCACTGGGTGAACTAGCACAGACAAAGAAACTTTTGTTGCGTGCGATAGGAAACGTGCTTAAATGACATGTCCTATGCCCATTGGATATCGCACGCGGAGATCAAAGGTGAAAAGTCACCTTACGAAGTGCGAAATCCCTATATAATTGAGTTCACCATCCATTTGAAGTTGTTTCTTTAACGATTTAACTTGGCCCATTTCATGATTTAATCCTGTCTTGTTGCAGCTTTCTCTTTCTATAACCAAATCTCTTGTAGCTACTCATTCTGGCCCATCCAGGCCCAATGCTGCAACCTGCAGCTCTGTTAAACCACATTATGGGTGTTCTTTCTTATTTTAACTATTCAACTTGGCCTCTAATTTTCAATGTTGCATATCTAATGTTTTTAAATACAACATGTCCTCTCCCTCAGTCATGGTGGTAGATACATCTCTGGCTATCAAGAGGAGTAGTGATTTCGAAAACCAATTTAAGAGAAGTTTTTCTTTGATTTTATTTTATTTAGTTGAAGGTCTAGTGAGCGTTAGATTGAATTAACCCTAAGGTTTATTGTATCATTTACGATGCTATTATAGGAACATCACAAATGAAATGTCACAACATGCTTAATTGGATATTCACTAACTTGCCTCACAAATTTCGGGACATCCAAGAGTAGTTTGGTTGGCATGGGTGGCCAAGTAGGGTTGTGTAAGATTGGGTCACTGATGAGCTTTGTCTAACCAGGTAGATTAAGACTAGCCATGTATGGATGGTTTTTTGAATGCAGTTAATGATGATTGGAACATGGAGCGAACTAGATGGAGTAATTTTCAATGCAAAGATGATAATAGAAGGTGACCCTAATAAGGATGAGATTAATAATGATCTTAGCATAATATAGTTGAAGTTGGATTGAGTTATGCGGGCAAACTAATAGGCCTCTTCCGAGATATTGACAGCGAAGGAACCCCTCCTAGCAAAGGAGGGAGGTTGTGAAGCCTAAGAGAATGTCTAGGTGTCTGGGAATCCACTATGGATGTAACGTCCCCATACCCCATAATGTGAAATTATTAAAAAATTTGTTTCAAGAACCCTTGTTCTCCTTCTGAAACGTGGGCCATGAATGTTAACACACTCTTCAACTCTTTCTGATACCTCGATGTTCATGAACCCTGTGCCTAGACACCTGACTGATATGCAGAATAACTTCAACTTATCCTTTTTCTCTATTAACATAGTCATGGGTCATGATCATCATTTAGTCATTCATTCTCAAGCTTATAAACCACTATAATAGTCGTTCCTCCCTTCACAAATCCCTTCTGTGAACGAAAACAACTTTTTTCGCACTGAATTTGTCATTTCCGCACTTTTGCTTTCTTCCCTTCTGACGTCGAAAATCAGAAACT
The DNA here is from genome assembly GCA_001517045.1 of Pseudotsuga menziesii. Taxonomy (NCBI): domain Eukaryota; kingdom Viridiplantae; phylum Streptophyta; class Pinopsida; order Pinales; family Pinaceae; genus Pseudotsuga; species Pseudotsuga menziesii. Next base: position 1,304,486 of record LPNX010159696.1, on the reverse strand, counting down.
GGAAACATAATGGGAAATGGAGATATCCAACTCACGTTTTTCCTTCCACCCTTCTGCCTTCAGTACTCAGAAGTCAGAAGGAAGAACGTCTTCTCAACGGAATCGTTCGACGACCTTCCTCCTTCCGCCTTCTGCCTTTGGAACTCAGAAGTAAAAAAAAATAGCTTCTCAATGTAGTAGTTCAACCACCTTTCGCCTTCGGAACTTGGAAGTTGGAAACATAACCTTTCAACAGAATTAATCATCCATGTTTTTCCTTCAACCTTTCCTCCCTCTAGTGCGGAACTCGTGAATCAGAAGAATATTAAATGATGAAAACCTTTATCCTTGTTTCCACCTTTTCGCCTTCTAGTGCGGAATTCGGGAACTAGAAAACTTAACTTTCGACCCTAGTCTTTTCTACACTTTCGACTTGCGCTTTTCGACCTCTAACTTCAGAAATCGGAAATTTAACTTTTTCCTTAGAATGTTTCTGCAGTTTTCCGCTTCCTCCCTCCGCCTCCTGCAGGCGGATCCTAGGGTACATAAACATAACATTTGTGCCTTGTTCAACTGCTCTTTTTCAGTTTCCACCTTCTTCCTTCCTTAGGTGGATTCCAAGGGGTGAAACACTAAATCAAAGGCATGTTGACTCTATAACCAGGCCTTTAGCCTTCAGGGACTTAGGCAAAAATGCAAGAAACATACAAGGAATAAACATAAGTAAAATGCAGGAAATATACAAAAGTAAACTTCTACTTAATTCATCAATAAGCATTCAACATGAACATAACAATTCATAAGCGAACACATTGCATAAACAAGAGTAACAGAGAATAGTTATCTTGATGATGAAGGTGTCCCGCAACTAGCTATGTCGCTGCCATGTTCTACCCAACAATAGGCCAGTGTGTTCATTTATCTCTCAACAACACTGCCACCCCCGAGCTGGGCATGATTCCATAAGGAACTAGGGAACAACAGACTCACATGCAACCATATCATATAACACACAACCTAGCCAACCTTTATTTGGACTTACCAAACTTTCCAGTCAAGGAAACACATAGTTGGGTTAATAGGCTGCAAGCTATCAAGCCAAACACTTGCATTAAGGACCATCCAAGGCAACAGATGGATTTCACAAGCTACACAGCCAAGCCATATTTCACAGTTGGGTTAACAAGCTGTCCATCCAGGGATTACACACAAGGACAAATCTAGAACAAGACGCAACCAAGCCAAGATTCCATTGGGTTAACAGGATACCATCCAATCCAATCTCCCTTGGGTTAGCAGGATTCTAAGGAAGTGGAACAGTAGAATGACTAAGCTAGTGGCTCATTCAAGAACTAGGGACACCTACACAAGATCTATCTGGCCTGGAATCCATAGTACCTACACCCCAACACAAGGAAGCATCCCCTTCTCTTCTACATAGTCCCTCAAGCTATGCCTTCCCTTCCAGTGCTATTCAAGGCCATGCAGTGGGGATTTACCAGCCACTCTTATCTTTTCATGAGGTTCCTCTCTGCACTAGGTTAACAGGCCCATTCCTCTTCTCTTCCACTCCTAAGTCTTGCACACAGTTCATACCCAAACCAAGGTACACATCACAAGAACCACAACGTAAAACATGGTAAAATAGGCTCCACTCACTCTGTAACAGAGGATACCACTGCGGAAAACACCTTCCGCAACTCAAGAGAGTAAAACAAATAGGTTTCTGAACCAATGTTGAATGAACAACATGAACAACATAGAACATAACACGACTCTACAACCAGGCTCCAAGAACAACACGAATGAACCAAATCGTGTCCTCCCACACGAGGAACAACAACAAAACATTCTCGTGATTGAGAGAAAGGATGAAATGACACGAATCCATGTGCTTCCTTGAGTTAGAAGCAAGATCGTGGCTTCCGAGATTGCAAACTTGTAGGTTTGCTCAGACAAGAAATCAACCTGCCATGCCTTGCTCTGCCTAAGGTATTAGCTGCCTCAACCAACTGCTAGGAGAAATTAATGATTGAGTGCAGGGAAGAAAAGGTAGCTGAGGGTTCTGTTATCACCAGACTTGTAGTTTCCCCTATGAGATGGATCCAAGATGGATGGTAAAGGGATGAGTAACCAAAGAGGTGAAACCAAGACAACCTCGACTCCCAAATGGATGGTTGTCAGGCTAATCGAGGCAATCTTCACTTGATGTTATCTTATCCATAGACAACAATGGGGGAGACCCAGATCTACTCTTGACAGGAGAGACCAAATCAAGACACCAGAGAAAATCAATGGAAGATGAAGTACATAAGGTGTAAGGTGAAATAAACCCTAGATCTATGGATGAAGTCACAAGGTGAGTTATGGGATGGATCAATAGGTTTATGAGGTATGAAATTGATCCAAGGTTTAAATACAAGTGACTTATGAGTTTTACTACTCGATCCAGAATCAAGGTACTAGAAAATGATGAAAATATCCATTGCCTTGGGAATCGTGTCCAATGTAGGGAGGTTAAGAACCAAATTGAGGCTATCTAGTATCGATGGATAGACTTGACAAAAGGTATGACAGTGTCAAAGTACCCAAGCCTCAGGGATAGGATCAAAACGAAGGAAACATTGGCCAAATAAGGGTTGCACTAGGGTCAAGAGATTAGTACCTTGGGATTGGGCCCAATGGAGTCACCTAATCTTGACGCCTAGGAGGACCCACTTAGGATTTGACCCAATCTACAATACCCAGAAATGGTTTTCCAAAATATCAAGCGGTTTGATCCATATAATTTTTAGATCATTTTAAGTTAGGGGTTTGAAGGTAAAATAAAGGTGCCAATGGATTGGAACCAAGAAAAGAAGAACTAACCTATGGATCTTACCTAGATAACCTTGTATATTCCTTGATGAATATTATCTATGCCATCTCGATCAATTTGAGAAGATTTGGATGAAGACTCTATGCAAATCGTTTCGCCTAAGGAAGTCAATGCACCCTCCCTCCTGCACAACAAACGTCAACCATATTAGATTTGATGCATCAAGATAAATGGACAAATTCTACAAAAAAATAACAAGATGAAACCATAGATCACAATGATACTAATGATAACCCCCTGATACAAACGAGTTGAGGAAGCCCTGCAAAAACGCCCAAGTGAAGTCGCCCTCCTATAGACAAAACAAAGTTTCCAAGAAAAATATAGATCTCACCACAAATACCCAAATGCTAGGAAGAAATAGACTTTCCAATCACCATCGAATAACACCATATGCAAAGGAGACCCAAGAATTTCCATAAAAGAGTTTTTCTATTATCAAGATTCCAAGAGCCAAAGACCCTTTTACAATGAGAAGCTCTTTCCTTTAAATATGAATGAGAGATACCAAAATCTTAATCATATTTCAAATGGATGTCTAAGATTAAAATATAAAAATGTTCTAATCAACATTTAAGATGAGATCAACCTAAAGTACATGGATCAATAGAATAATATATTATATCAATGGACCAAATCGCCCTAGGAGAGGGGATCCCACTCAATAAAAATGAATAAAGCTCATGGTGGGTCCAAGGGGTATTAACTAACATTCCTAGTGTGTTCCCATGGCACAATATAAATAAAATATAATTAAGTGCAAAATAGTGCCTCTCTGGAAAAATCGTGAGCCTCCAAATGCTCCAGAAAATCATAAAATATGTTGGAGAGATGGGTGTGGGTCCCTAGGAATGTTGAAACTGTTGGAGAAGGGGTGGAATACATCACACTCATCATCAAAACTCATCCCATGCCATTTCCTTTCCTTAGTATCCCAAATCGAATTCTTCAGTAGCCATTTTTATCATTTTTAATCTGCCTCGAGAAATGTGAACCTGCCAAAACTACCTCCTAGATTGCCTGTGTTGTCCAACTGATCCCACCAGGCTCTCCGGTAGGGGGGTATAATGGTAAAAAAAAGTGGCTAGACCACCCCCTCCTCATACAAATCCCTAGGTGAACCCATTAAATCATCTTTTTGTTTTGGCAGGCTACTTATCATGGCAAAACTGCACCAAAATGGTATACTGAGACAAATCGTCACTGTAATTGCCCGAAACTAAAAATAAACTGTCTCGTTGGAATCAGGGAGCCCAAATCCATCTAAGGTGCACACTCATACACCCTACAGATCTCTACATGATCAGGTACAATATCTAATATGCCCAGAGATATAAAATAATAATCTGTAAATGGTTAAATAATCAATAAAATGATCCAGGCTAACATCAATCTGTTGCACATTTTTGGAAAGACGTGCTCTACAAACCTTTCAAATAACAATTATAACAAGTAGTAATCATTTCACTGGCGATCTACCAACCAAATCTATATAGTTTCGTTAATTAATTATAACTCGGACCAAAGTTTCAGGACCATATTCATAGTTGTAATCAATTTGCTAGTGAATGGTGAAGACTAAAAATCAAAAGGCTAGGCTACAAGGTGACTACTGACTTGACACTGTGACACTTTGGATATGGAAAGGGGATACTCGCTCTAGCATATGTTGGACAAGCAATAACAAAGGGGATGGTAGTGTCTCACAAATGGGTAAGTTACGTTTAGAGGTGCTTATCCACCTTAACAAATGCTCACAATCCAAATCAAATACAAGTGAGGCCATCAATCTTTAGATATAACTTTTTTTAAGGCACCATTTCTTTTTGGGCCTTCAAGTTTCCATAGCCTTGAATGCATGGATTTTTATTTATTAAGGTTTTATGCTCCATGCGTGTTTAAAAACACTTGTTACATGGGTTTTACATTTCACATTTCACATTTACACTTCAAAGCCAATTTCGTTAGGCTTGCCTTGCATTCATGTATGTTCAAAAACACTTCTTTTCATGAATGGGATTTTCACAAGATATTCATTTCATTTCCATATGCATTGTATTGATGGCAACACTATTTGTTTCAAGTTTAGCCAACACAACCTAGGAAACTCAGAGCCGAGACACAAATAAACAGGGAAGTTTATCCAACAAAGAGGCTATAGTGGAGAAAGGTCCTCCATGCCACAAGTCAAGTAGTAGGTCGGGTTAGAAACATAACTAGAAGGTAATGGATGAGTGGAGATAGTGAATGATGAAACCAACACTAGCAAGCCAAAGTATGGTGGGAATGATCACCTCTATTCTCCCTAAGGAGGGCAAAACCAATGAGTATGGGTCAAGAACTTCCAGGTCTAAGTAGAGACATACATACATAATATCAATACAACTAGGTCCACATATTTATATGACCACCAGATCATGACACTAAATGCTAATACATGTCGCAAGAATGAGTATAAAAGTAATAATAACCATAACATAAGATAATCTCTGTCGAGTCGTATACATGTAAATAATCAATCTGAACCAACATCTGTCCACTGAGAACCTGTTGCTACAATTCTAGGCAATGTTGACTGCTCTGTAAATGGCTAAATGGCTACATCAGTCCTCAAATATGAGTGTCCAGAGACTCAGTCATGGCATGGGAAAGTACTATAGTCCATCATCAAATAGTGATCCATCATAGATGCTCATCTCAACATCTCATATGTAAGGGAGATGGCTGAAAAAGTGTATTGAAATCCAAAAAATAGAATGTGGTAGCTCGGCTACTATATATGTGATGATAGGTTCATGGGTTTCCCCATTGACATGTGGTCACACCCTATTAGCTCAGAGGGTTTGACTAACTCCCCATCCTATTCCATGTGAGATCATGCCCCCCATCTCTTTCACGTTGCAATGCATAGCTAGTTGTGGTATTTATTAATTGCATGTGTACATGATATACAAAAATATATATTGTTCATGACTTAGCACAATGAACCATGGGCATCAACCTTGATTAGCTATACACAAAACATCAACCAATGGCAGGGCCTTGGCCTTGAGCTCCTTGCCATGATTCCATATCATTTTTTCATCATGTACAATCAAAATACCATGGGGTCAAAACCAGGGTATTACAATGGAGATCTCACAAGGATAGAAGGTGAGAGGTCAAGGAGTGAGGTGCTCAAAGAAAATATGTCCAGTCATAAGCAATGCATAGGTGTTGTTACAATGTTGTATAAGTGTATGTGTGTATAAACAATGGTCTACAAGTGTATGTGTGTGTAAAGTGCACTATAGTTGTCGAGTACTTCAATATAACTATTGATTTAGGGTGTGTACGCACGTTTTATTATGAAAAAATAAACCTATCCTATGACTCTAAAGGAAATCCAAAAGCTCTCAGCAATAGGTGATGAAGTTCCTTGAAGATGACTAGTGAACGATAGGTGATGAAGTTCCTTGAAGATGGCTAGTGAAGGTAAGATAGAGTCACTTGCATTGAAGGGTGTTGGGTAATTTTCCAGTAGTCGACAACTATCTACCTAAGGTGCTATTGCATTCAATGAAAGACACCTATTGATAATCCCTAGTTTTTGAAATTAATATACCTTTCTCAAGTGCAGATACCATGGACATTAGCTTAGCCCTCAGGTCTTTGGCTACCCACTGCCTCCTTTTACAGGATATTCCTTCGGCATTCACACATGGGATCTGAGGGAGTTGTCATAGTTATCAACTTTGGTTGAATTGTGTATATCTACTCATCAAATGCAAGTTGATTTTTTTGTTGATTTATAACAAAACATTGTTCTTGAAAATAGGGGTATGAAAGAATTTGAGTATTGTAATCCTTCATTTCCTGTAAATGATGCCGCTCTTACCAGGATTCTATGCAATTGTAGTAGAATCCTCGAGAAAATTTATTTGCACTCTAAGGGATTGACGGAGTCAGCTCTGCTGGGTATAATGGAATGCGAGGCTCTTAAATCCATTGGGCTTCAATCCTTCACTAGCGCTAGCCAAGGTTCAACTATGATCAGTTTATGCAGGACGTGATTGAAGGAATTATCTTTAACACTTGCAAATGGGGTCACATATTTGGATTTGGAATGTTTGATGTATTCCAACAACGAGCTTGAAAGAATCAGTCTCAGTGTTAAGTTTTCTTAATTTCTTAGATGATATTCTAAAAAAATTTACAATAGTAGGATCACTAAAAGAACAACAAGCACTATAATACAAAAACACAAAAACACAAAGATTTTCCTCATGGAAACCACAAGGGATAAAATCCCGCAAAACTTCGTTAGTATAGAACTCAACCGGAACAGTGTAAATCCCTAAGACAAATTCTCCTCTTTCTTTCTGGTGCACTTGTCTTCTCTCTCTTGCAAACTTGCTTGAGTGAAGTGTGTGCAAATGAAGGGGGCGCCTCCCTATTTATATTTTACCCTTGACTTGACCTAAACCTAGCAGGGCCAACTTGTCTAGTAAGATACAAAAATAATATTTATTATAATGACACATGGGTATGATTGACCTTACTTACATCCGAAGGTTTACATTGATCCTTTCAATGACTCTTACATGACCAATCGCATCTCTTTGATTCTTTCAATGACTCTTAATTGATTCTTTCAATGCCACCTTGATTCTAATTCTCCTCATTGTATCCCTTATGCACAGGGTTCTTTAGACCCCCTGCATGGGTTAACTAACCCCCCCCCTCACACACACACACTTCCACGCCTTCCGCATGAGAAAATAACTTCATCGACACTAGATATGTTTTGGGTGCAACCCACATGCAAAGAAATAACACAAACCAAACATTCTCCCACATGTTGTTTTCTTTGCAAAATTATGGGCCACATATTGATAAGATCACAAGTTCAAGGCATCGATGCCCATAAATTCTCTACACCAAGAGAACTACTCAAACTTCCTCAACAAGTCTGCAACATTATTCAAGGTGTCAACTTTCTCTAGCAACACTTGGTTGTATTCAGCCATATCTTTCAGAAAGTGGTATTGCATCATCGATATGATTCATTTTAGAGTCAAGGTTCTTTACCAAAAATATTGCACTTTGATTGTCACAATCTAACCTTACAACTTTCTGTACAAACTCAATTCCTGAACACAATTTTAGTAACCATGCAATTTATTTACTTGCATGGGTGGATTCCATGCATTCAACTTCTAAAGTTGAGAGTGCAACTACAACCTATATTTTTCTCACCCAAGTGATAGCTCCTCTAAATAGTTTAAATATGACCACTTGTAGATATTTTGCGATCAAGGTCTCCAACCCAGTTTGCACAATAAATCCCTGTACATCTATCAACTTTTCTTGTCCGAGTATTCCTTGATAGTAAATTACATAATCTCTAGTGCCACACAAATACCTGAATACCCTATTTATAGTTGTCCAATACTCCTTCCCATGTTTTTACATATATTTGCTAAAAAATCCCATTGCATGAGCAATGTTCAATCTAGTATGTACCATCACATACATCAAACCGTCAACATCACTAGCATAGGGAACTCATGACATGTCTTCGTCCTTTTCTCGTGTCTTGGGACATTGGTATGTATTTAAATTTACACATACATGAATAAGGACCTTGACCAATTTACATTCATACACACTAAACTTATGAAGTATCGTCTCAACATATTTTCTTTGATTCAACCAAAGTTTGTTGTTTGCATGATCTATTTTAATCTCCATCCCTAGTATGAATTTAGTAGCACCAATATCCATCATGTAAAATTTGGAGGATAGCTATAACTACGATGCCTTGATGTGACATTCATGTTATTTCTTATCAACGATGTGTCAAACTTTTGATATCACATCCTAGGAGATTGCTTTAGACCATAAATGGGCTTCTTTAACTTATAAACCAACTATTTTTCTTCCTTTCACTATACAACCTTTTGGTTGTTTCATATAGGTTTATTCTTCAATATTCCCATGTAGGAATGTTGTCTTCACATGCTTTTGCTCTATTCAAGATCAAAAGCATCAACAATAGACATAAGGTATTTGATAGAAGTTCAGTTAGGAACATAATATAAGATTTCACAAAAATAAATTCCCTCTACCTAGGAATATCCCTTTTATACTAAGTCAACTTTGTACTTCTCCATTTTACATTTTGAATTAAACATCTAAACCAATCATTTACTACCAATGATATTTCTTCCAACCAGCAACTCAACTGGATCTCAAGATTCATTTTTATCTAAGGTGTCCATTTCTTCAACCATATCCTTCTCCTAAACTTTACTATCCTCTAAATCCACTACTTTTTTAGTAGTTCTAGGATCATCATAAGTAATAGATAAATCAAAACAAGAATGAAAATCATGTACATAATATCTTTCTATGTTCCTTATTTCTCTAGTTGATCTCCATAAAATTGGAGTATGAGATTCTTCTTCTTTTGTTGAGCCTTCTTGAATGATCTCATCGAGTTGATCTCCTCATATTTGGATAATGAGATTTGTCTTCTTCTATTGAGCTAGATTCGCCATCCTCAAAATCGTACACTATTTTCCCTTAGAAGGACTTCTTGTTCGGGAGCATCTTTAACCTCTCTAAAAACAACATCCTAGTTATAAATGATCTTCTTAGTTATCAGGTTCTATAGTTTAAACTTTTCACACCATATTTATAACCAATAAATATACATTTTCAGCTTCATTATCCAACTTACTCTTTTTTCCTTTAGAACATATACATAAGCATCACACCCAAAAACTTTCAAATGTTTAAGAGGAGGTTTCTTACCAATCCATATCTGTTGCATATTGTTTTCTACCAATGTCAACGTGGGTGATTGATTTACCAATTAACTTTCAATATCCACTACCTTTTCGCATAATTCCTATCATAACATGGCAACATTGAGAATACTCCTGGCATTTTCCATCAATGTCCTATGCATTCTTTCTGCAGCTCCATTCTATTGAGGAGTGTATGGAGTACTTGTCTGCCTTGCTATTTTTCACTTTTACATAATTGCTTGAATTCATTTATGTAGAATTCTCTACCATTATCTATCATTTATGAAGAATTAAAGCTACTACTTGATACTTTACACTAGCTCACTTTTCAACATATCTATAAAGAGGAACTCGAAGGAAGATAGCTTTCAAATCATTGGAATTCACACAAGATTTGGTGTTTGGAATATGTGGGAGTTTTCTGGTGATCAAATTGTGGAGCACGATCCAAGACCTTTCTCGAGTGGATAATAAAACATGTATTTTCAATAGTTTTATTCTTACCAAGAAGATAATCCTTCTACTATTTTAGACAAGATTTGTATGCTACAAAATGCAATACTTCGTACGAGCATGTGTGGATGAACAACCATATGTAGGTGAAGACATTATTTTGTCACTAGATGTAAAACTTGTTTTTTGGACAACCCTAAAATGTTTATTTTTTTGTAGTTGTATCAGTCGATTTTGGAGAGCCAATGAACTTATGATCTATCTTGTAAAGCAAGGCCCATGGGCCTCGAAAAATGTGATTTTATAAATATAACAAATTCTAATCTTTTTTCTTAGGAAACAAATTACAAGGGATATATATTGTTTATATAGGAAAGATATATTAAAGTGTGGTGGTTTGAATATATATATTCAAACTAGTGTTTCCCCCAAAGAGGTTACATGTTCAAATTTGGATGCAAGTAGGATATGTATACCCTTGTAAACTTTAGTAGTCAAATCACTGTATGGAGGATGTCCTTTGTCCCACAAACAAAGGGGTCTAATACAACAATTTGATTTATGGCTTGGTCATGACCTTAAAATTAGATTGGACGTGTGTGTGTGGTGGTTTGACTAATTATAATATTAATAAAAGTGTGGTGGTTTGAATAATTACAATGAGATTTTTATAATTGAAAGGTGTTTAAATATATTTAATATTATTGATATGGTTTTATTATTATACCATTTATATGGTTTGATAATTGCTAAAAATGGTAATGTATAGTTAAAATAAAAATAAATAACTTTGGTAAAGAATAATAGTACGTGAAATGAGAAAATAATAATGAGAAACTATAATGACTACTATTGGGAAAATTCTTAAACCATTACTTGTTGAACAAGGGTCAGTTTTTTATTTCAAGTTATTATGCATTGTTTATGCAAGCTACACATTCTGGTCATTCATTGTCTATTCTGATATATTATGCAGTACAATGTATAACTAATAAAATCTTTGAACCAAAACAAATAATTGAAAACACTCTTTAACTATTCACTTTTATTAAGCTTGAATTGATGCTATTCATATCATTCGTGAATTCAAAACCCAAATGAATAGACACTGGCTAAAGCAACCCTAACAATATACTCAATTTTGTATTATGTAACCACTCTCAAACATGAAGAAGAGAGGAATTGTCATAGTAATGTTTACCAATGCACACTTACTATTATGACTTAGAAACAACAATTATTATAATAAAAACTAAAATTTATACTCTAATGAAATCAAAGCATATATGATTAAAAAATGATACATGTTTGTAGGAATGGGACCTCCTCCTCTTAACAGAGTATCGAAGGTACTTACAATAATTATCTAACTAATCACAGAATGCACATATGAGATTGCTTTAGGATTTGAAAGTATTTGATATTAATTAAAACAAGAATACAACATAAGTTCAAAGAATCAAAATAGGAATCGATGCTTTTACTGATACTAGAAACCTCTTTTATACAAAAAATACCATATGCTAGAGACACGGCGTTAATGCAAAAAAATGCTCAAATATCTCTACATGGCCTAAACCATGTACATACATCTTTTTCCTATCCTTTTCCCCTCATTTTTGACCTCCATAACTATGTTTTAACCTTATGCTCTCTCAAAAAGCTCAAAAAATATAAAAAAGGGCCTAAAAACCCTCCAAAGGGCTTAAAAACCCAAAAAGGGGCTTAAAAACCCTCAAAAGAGCTAAACACCCACAAAGGGGCTTAAAAAACCGAAAAAGGGCTAAAAACCATAAATAGGCTTAAAACCCTAAATAGGGTTCCAAAACCCTAAAAGAGAGAAAAGGACTAGAAAAACTATAAAATAGTGTGGAGGTCTCCATCACAAGATTCACTTATTCCTTCCTACCATTATTATATTTCTGTGAGTACGTTGAGAAGCCATCATTCTCAAAATACTCACATTGCCAACCATTCCATTGCCCCGCCTCCTCCCATTTTTGTGTGTTGAGTCGTCCTCCATACTACCAAACCTATGGAGAGGCGATATCATTCTGAGTTAGGGCATGGTGGCCCACTTTCAAGGAAATCGAAAGGTATAATTATCTCATTGTTGTTTATTTGGTTTTATAGATTTTTCTTATTTTGTTTACTTTTGTTACTAACAATTTGTTTGCAGCTTGCTCTTCCATTGTGAACTCTACCCTTCTGTCCCTTTAACAAAAGGGAGGTGCATTTGCACATAGCCAGGGTGAAAACTCAGCTACAGTTTTGGCGACCATACTAGTTGATCCCATAGGATCCCTTGTTTTGCAGGTAGTTTTGGTATTTTTCTCCATAGTCGTCCCTGGTCGGGCCCCCACGAGGCCAATCTGAGTCTATATGGCGCCAGTACCTGTCTTGGTCGGCCACTGTCGGCTCTTTTTTTTAAATGTTTTCCCTTTCATCCCTAGTCGCCGCTTTCAAGTTGAAATGCATGACTGAGTCACTGCATCCAGGCCGAAACCTACTACTCAGGCCGTGAAAGGTGCGACGTGCCTCCCAGGGCACAATCGTGGTTTTTTTTGGCATCACTAGCGACCCAGTCGTAGCTGTGTGCCCTGTTTGTGCAATTCAGTCATCATTGTCCTGCAGTTAGAAGCAACTTGTCCATTTCTGAGCCATTTTTCATCTGTTTTGCCTTTTTGAACGACCCATTCACCACTGTTTGAATGATACATGCAATCTGTCTATTTCTAAGTTAGTTTCTGCAATTTTAAATTCTGTATTTCATTATTAAAAGCTGGAAATTAATATTTTTATCTCCTCCTCTACTCAGTCATCACCCTCTGGGGTCTTCTGAGATAAGACGGGGGGTTGAGTAAGCTTAGTAATAGGCATCCAATTTTGTTATTGTTCTTTTCCTTTAAAAAAAAGTGACCTTGGAAGCTACGGGGAGTGGAAACCATTGGGGGTTTCACGGCATTCACGTTCTCCTTATTGAGCACCGGGAATTTGGGGTGTGACCTGTGGGTCTACGGGTGGACTTGTTTCCACTTTGATGAGAGACCAACACTCCCTCTTGGATTCGAAGGATACAAAAGTGGGGTAGTCACACTATTGATTCAAAAAAGTTACAATCACTCATTATTACAGTTGGTCTTGCACTTTGTTTTGATTTATTTTTACCTTTCAAAATCTGTTTTGGTTCAATCCCTTCGCTTGTTCCTTACAGGGAAACCAGTGTTATTTTTCTTATTGCATAATTGAAAGTGAAATTAACAAATTCATACACAAATTCACATACTCACAACAAATAATCCAACAAAACTCGGTTCATGACCCCGAGCGAACCATAAAAGTAACCAACTTACTTAAATAAATATTTCGGTTTGGGACATAAGTCTCAACCGCAAAAACTGTGGGAAGTGCTTGGGATTTCCCCTAAAAATAATTATGAGTACCATAGGAACCCCAAAGTATCTAGCCAATGAGAGGAATTTCTAAGCAAAATAGGCAACGACCCCTTCCGATTGAGTAGATACACCTTTGTGAGGAAAAATCCAAGCGTTGTCTTCTGGCAGTCTTGGTGGACGAGTGACCGCCTATGAACCAATAGGAAGTCATTTAAACTGGGGTCCAAAATTCATTACCGGTTACTACCATAAGCCACCATTGATCCACCACATTCCTCCTCATGACTTAGGGGGCCACCCCCTCAGTTTGGGTCTTTAGACCATCACCATCGAGGCCCTCCTTGACAACCTTCCTCACCTTCAGAAGGCCACACGGCCTCTGATTTCGACTCAAATTCCTATCAATCCGAGCTGAATATTTTCACCACACCGTCTAGCTCCATGGCTGGTGCAAATCCCAATCCATTCTTCGGAGGGATGGTAGGAAGCGGATCCATATCCATGCCTCACATCATCACCAACATCCCTGTCAGTTGTCCCAACACCATTGCGCATGCTGATGTAGGTACACTACCAATTAGTAGCGACCCTACAATAGCCCCCACAATCCCAACAGTACCACCATACATACCTGGGGGCAGTGGCCCTTCCATGATTGGCTCGGATATCCCCGTTGTGGGAAGTCAACCTCAAGTGCCCCCAACCACGTATGGACATCACATTCCTACAACCTCCAGTGTCATTATCGGCCCGTCTCGAACCAACCTCGTGTCTAATATCCCATTCATGGCCCACCTTAACTTGTCATATTTGACCAGGTTAACAAATTACCCAATCATTCATCAACCCCATTGGCCTCCCATGCCAACCAAACTCCCTTCAAATATTCCAAAACTTGAAGGAAAGGCAGGGGAGTGCCCCCAAAACCATATTATGTCATTTCATTTATGGTGCTCATCAAACAACATTGTAGATGACTTGATCAGATTGACACTATTCCAATGCACACTCACAGGTGCTGCAGCAAAGTGGTATATTGAACTACCGCAAGCCTCCTACCTTGATTTCACATCATTGGCCTTCATGTTCCTTCAATACTTCCAAATCCCTGTCATATATGATGAAGGCATGGAAATCTTGTTATCTTGCCATAAGAATATTTCTATGCACATCACTGACCACATCCATGAGTGGCGGCGATGTAGCCTATGTAAGATCCAACTTGATGACAGGATTTTCCTCAATTGGTTCCTTAAGACCTTGCTACCACCCATATCCAAGGATGTTGCCTCCGAACATCCCCAATATGAGGAAGAGGCCATCTTGAAGGCCCAACAGTTCAATTTAATCTACGCTCAATCTGAATACCTACACACCATCATACCAGATGCTCCCCATGCCGACACTTCTCACCGCGATGCGCTAGGGGATTCCCATGTTGCGGATGGTGTCATCGGTTATGTATCCCAACATCCATAGTACTATGTGGCACCTATGATGCACAACATCTAGTAAACGCCCCTAGTGTTGCGTAACTAAACTAGATACCCGATTACTCAAGGATGATGGCACAGTTTGGAGCCGCAACCTCCTATGCACAACCCACAACAAGTCAGCACACCCATGCACCCACCTGGCTGGCACAACCATATTAAGAACCAATGATCAGATTTGTATCCCCCCAACAACTCCAACCTACTATGTGCCAGCTATGAAAGCTGCTTCGGCCCCTACCCCATCCCCTTCGACTTCCTTGGGACCCTTTTCTGTGCAGCAGAATATTCCCAACCAACCTGCCCCCAATAAACAACAAGGGAAGGGTAAGAAAAACCGAGCAAGGAATAAGGATAACAACCAACCACAAGGAGGCGGTCAACAATCTAATCCTCCTAAAAACAACAGCGCTAACCCACCGACACAAAACCCCCAACATCCTAATCGATAGGGATGCATCGCCTCATTACAGGCTAATCATCTGTGTAAATTATGCAATGTCTATAGTCACTACACTCATGAATGCCCACATATGGACCGCATCAAGTAGTTTCTCTAGAACGAAGCTCAACGGGATACAAATGCAGCAACATAGGATCAACCCAACCAAGCGCCATCAGTCCCTCCGCCTATGGTGCTCCAAAACCCGTTACCACTCCAAGGATTGGTTGCAACCTCACCTTTTACCCCACCTGCCCCTGTAGCACTCCCCGCAACACCACCCACCTACCCCTCCAGCACTCGCCGCAACGCCACCTACCGAATCTAGTATGCATCACCTAATGAATCTGTCAACTAAAGAGGTGAACCTCCAGACCAGATGTAATAGTATGGGTCTACCAGGGAAACTGTTGACCCATCAGTGGCATCCACCTCTGACACTTCCAACATGCCCCTCCAGCTCCCTCCACCCCCCATTAATGGGGCGGTCAGGGCTCCACAGTTTCCCATGTGGCGTATCGCCAACAATGCCACTACTAGAGCTGCCTTGAATTACAACATCGTTGATGACTTGGCTCAATCACCTACAACCATGTCCTCTCTCGAGGTACTCAAAATGTGTCCACCGTAGCGAAAAGTGTTGTTATCCACACTTGGTGTCGTGGATCCCTCCAATTCCATATTGATCACATTTGATTTGGATCAAGGAGAGCCAAGAATGCCATCCATAATCACCTTCCATATTCCGGTGTCAATTCACGATTTGGTCATACATCGATGTATCGTCGATGAAGGGGAATCCAATTGTGTCATGTCAGCATTTGTCTGACAGAAACTTGGGTCCCTACCCTCCAAGCATCCACCATTTCCCTCCACGCCTATGACGGTCATTCCACCAAATCCCAGGGCATTCTTCCAAATGTCCCCATACCATTAGCTGGTAAGACAGTTTTGATTAAAATAGAGGTTGTCAACACTCAACTTCATTATAACCTCCTCGGACGTAGTTACACGTATGCCATGAGAGCTGTGGCATCCACCGTCTTTCACCTTATGATGTTCCCTCATGATGATGGACCAATTAACTTACTACGATCCACGGGGGCCAACCACACCAGACCATGTCATCCCTACCATCGATACCTCCATCAACATCATAGCCATCCCTTCTTTGTCAGCCGTAGGCCCAAGATTGTTCGTCGACACATCTATGATGGCTTCCTTCCCATCTTTACCTCCTCCACCAGAGACGAATGACACAGCCGATTTGTGTGTTCTCTCATCTAGCACCATTCCTCCCACACCACAACCACAACCACAGCCTCAAATGCAATCACCGGGGAATTATTGGGGCTTGCTTTCGATCCATACAATCCCCTTCCTTTTCCCACCGTCCGACATCATAAGTAAGCCTATTATGGCTACCTTAAATTTACCAAACTTTACGTTGGGGATTCCTGTGTGGTACCTTGAACCACCCACCCCACCTCCGATGCAATAGGTTGTGCTAACCCCCATTCAACCTATTGATACGGTGTCACTCCCACCTCCTAGCCCACCAAAAACACCTTTCATTACTACACCAACCCTGCCTCCTCTAAAGAGGACTCGGGGCAAAAACACCAAAGCCACTGCTGAGCCTCGGCCAACCCCACCTTGCGCTTTGTGTAATGTCCATAGACATGCAACCTGAAACTACCCAAAGATACCTGTCCTATGCATGCACATAAAGGCCATGGATACAATGGAAGGCCTTCCAGTAGTCAACCTCTCAGCTCCGCCAGCGGCCAAGAATAAGTCTTTAAGGGCTAACCATTCGTGCGCGATTTATGATCTATACGGCCATTATCTGCACCATTTTCTGGACTTGATTGAGTATTGATTTGTCCTTCAAGATCTTTGAAATCACTCTCATGAGTCTGAGATCACTGTCATTGAGGAGATTCACTCGCCGGTTTCTTACTCAAACACCAAAACCATTTACATGGTGTCCATCTCCATCGACCCTGTCGTCTCCGCAACTAGCAAAGATACCTCAGATCTATCAAATCATTGTTTCAACAATGACGAGGAGATACTTGAAGCCTTGTTCACTCCTGAATACCTGTGGGATGACCTACACCATCGTTCGTTATTCCTTCCTGAGGAACCTTCGTTAACATCAGATCAATATTCAGTAGAGACCAAGGTTTTCATCCATGGCAAGGTGGATTGGTTCAAAAAACCCATCCCGAATCTTGATGCCTTTGAAGAAGGCAATATGGCCAACATTTCACTCACAATTAAGGTCAATATCTCAACCAACCCAGAGGTTGTTGAAGAAATCACACTTGAAGCATCATGCTCCCCTGAGGAAGTCACTTCTTACAAAGCACTTTTTCAGGAGTTTAGTGACATGTTTTCTTGGTCCTACACTGAGATGCCCAGTTTGGATCCATCCATCGTGGAACATCACATTGATACGTGGCCTGATGTGGTGCCTGTGCATCAGAAAAAATGACCCATTCACCCTACAAAAAGCTTCCGTGGTCAAGGCCGAGATTGAGAAGCTGCACACAATAGGCTTCATTTACCCCATTGAATACACCTCTTGGGTCTCGAATCCTGTTCCTGTGAATAAAAAATAGGGTACCATCTATGTCTGTACATATTTTCGCGATTTGAATTTGGCATGTCCCAAGGACAACTTTCTGACTCCTTTTATTGACCAAATTATTGACGCATGCATCAGACATGAGGTCTTTTCCTTCATGGACGGTTTCTCCGAATACAACCAAATTCAGATCCGGAAGGAAGATCGATACATGACTGCGTTTAGAACCCCTTGGGGCACATTTTCATAGTGAGTGATGCCCTTTGGACTAAAAAATGTTGGAGCCACTTTCCAGCATGCCATGACATACTTCTTCCATGACCTTGTGCACATCATATTGGTCTATCTGGATGACCTCACTGCTTGGTCACGAAACCGCTCACAACACTTAGACAACTTGTGACAAGTCTTCCTGCGATGTCGCAAGTACAAAATTTGCTTGAAACCTCTCAAGTGTGTCTTTTGTGTCCCAGTGGTCCGTTTGCTTGGGTTCATCATCTCCCACAAAGGGATTGCAGTTGACCCTCTTAAAATTCAAGCCATTCTCGATCTACCCTCACCATAGACTTTGTGCTAATTGCAGAGCCTCCAAGACAAGGTTAAATTCCTTCGTCGCTTCATACCGGAATATGCGACAAAAGCACACGATTTCTTGCATATGCTTCCTACCAACATTCCATTTGCTTGGGATCAGCATGCGCAAGATGCGTTTGAAGCATTAAAGGAAGCTCTGACTTCCGCCCCATTACTATATACACCCGACTACACCAAGGACTTCATCCTCTGTGTCGACCTCTGAAAATGCCATCGTTGGAGTTTTGGTCCAGGAAGACGATGCTCGTCAACAACATGTTATTTATTGCATTATTTAGAAGTTGAGCGGTCCCCCCTTACGATATTCGACTGAGGAAAAGATGGCCCTAGCCTTCGTATTGTCGGTCCAGAAGCTGGGCCATTAAATTATCGCAAACCATACTCGAGTAGCGGCTGATTCCAACCCTATGCGATACCTCTTGAGCCGCCTCTTCCTACAAGGTCGCAAGACCAAGTGGATTCTCGTTCTCCAGGAATTTGACTTCAAATTCGTCGCCTCGAAAAGAGCCAAAGCTTTGGCATTCACTACATTGATGGCAGACCTACCCCCGTTGTCCACATCACCACTGATTATGGTCAACCTTCCTGATGAATTCTTATTTGTCATTTCCATGGAAGATCCTTGGTATGGGGGAATTCTCCTGTACTTGCGCACCCAAAATTTTGAGGCTCACTTAAGCTGCGAAGACAGACGCCGCATCTGACACCAAGTCGCTCGCCATCTCCTTATTGGGGATGTTCTGTACCAATGGGGCTTCGATACCATATTACGTCATTGTCTCACCCATAACGAGGTTGAGTAGGTCCTCAATGACTGTCATAGTGGAGCTTGCGGTGGCCACCTTTCTGGTTTGGCGACTGCTCAAAAGATTCTACGTGTCGACTATTTTTGGCCTTCCATTTTCGCTGATTGCATCGAGGCGATTAAACAAAGCTGTCAACTCTTTGCTCCAAAAGCAAGGACTCCCCACGCTCCTTTACATCCCGTCGTCACAGTTGGTCCCTTTTGCAAGTGGGTGATCGATTTCATGACAATTAATCCTCCCTCAGTCGGTGACCACAAATACATTATTATGGCTGTCGATTATTTCACTAAATGGGTTGAGGCCATGCCCACCTTCAATTGCAAAGCTAACACAACGACGCGATTTTTATTCAACCATGTCATTTCATGTTTCGGTGTTCCCCAACAGATCGTCTCGGACCATGTTAGCCATTTTGAAGACGTTGTTTGGACATAACTTTCAATGATGTTGAAATTTGAGCACCAGTACTCATCCTTCTACTACCCTCGGGGCAATGGCCAAGTTGAAGCAGTCAACAAAATCATTAAAACCATGCTCCAGCAGATGGTAGGAAACCATAAAACTAACTGGCACCACATGCTATTTTCCTCCCTATGGGCCTACTGCACATCCATGAAGACTGCCACCATCTTCACCCCATTCCATTTGGTCCACAGTTTTGAATCGGTACTTCCCATTGAGTGCCAGTTCCCATCGCTTTGCCTCACAGTCGAACTCCTTCCCAATACTTCACCTCTAGAAGAATGCCTCCTCCTACTTGAAAAAACCAATTAGGGCCATCGTGCTGCTCTCCAAGCCATCGAAGCATCCAAAAATTGGTTGAAGTCACATTTTGACTCCCATGTTCACCCTGGCACCTTTAGTGAAGGCGATCTGGTCCTCGTCTATGACCAAGCCAATGACAAGTTAGGAAAAGGGAAGTTTGAGTCCATGTGGTACGACCCATATGTCGTTTGCCACTACCTCGGCAATGGGGCATACATTCTTGCTGACTCTGATGGACAACTCTTGAAGAATCCCCGCAATGGGCTCTACCTTAAGATATTTTATGCCTAACATTACCACCACGCATCACTTGTATTATGGTTTTATTTTTTGGTTTACACCATTCTTAACACGGTTTTTACACTTTGCTTCCTTTACTGCTCCAAATGGATCCTACCCCACATCGCTACACTAGATTTACTGATGGAGCAAGCATATGGCATCCAAATCTCACCTTGGTTGTGTGGGTTATCTATTCCCCATCACATGAGTTGATTCATATCGACAGAATGTTTGTTGGCATTGTTACCAACAACCAGGCTGAGTATGATGGTGTCATTGGTCTCTTTTTCATCGCCCTCCTGTTGGGTATTCGTCACCTCGATGTCTTCTTGGACTCCCAGCTACTTGTCTCCCAATTGAATAACCGCTATCAAGTACGTGATCCTTGCCTTTTTAGAAAGTTTCTCTACACTAAACAATTGGTTATAAATTTTAAATCCATCGCATTCATACATGTTCCCAAAAACCTTAATAGTGTAGCAGACCAAATGGCTAACGATGTTCTAAAATGGCATATTCATCACCGCATATAGGAAGTCAAGAAACTACATCATGCATAGACATATAAAAACATACATACATGTGTAGCATACATCATCTAGGCATTTTCATCGTCATAACAAGACTCACATAAAACCATAAAAGTACATCCATGTGCATAAAAAATATATATATACATATATAGCATGTCATAAAGTGTTCAGTAGAAAATGAGAAGCTCCACAAGATTTCTTAGCTGAATATACGTAGCGGTACAAAAAATCTAGTGCGCCACCGCACTAGGGGAAGCCACACTAGCTACTAATCATAGTTGGACTCATCATCCACCTCCTCTGACTCTATCTCCTCCTCAATGGAGCTATCCTCGTCCTCCATCGACGCGTCCCCTTGGGTCATCGCTCGAACGTACTCTGTCACGACTGCAATCCTCTTCATCACAGGAATCCAATTAGGAGGCGTGCAGTAGCAAGCAACAATCAGATCATTATCTAAGTGCTTCCAGCCATCATCAGTAACACCCTCCAACATACTCTCAATATCACGAAGGAGCAACCATAAGGTACTTTGAGGCCTCGGAGCAGGTGGATCCACCCCCTCCACCCTAGCCCTCCGTCGATCATAACTCGCGAGCGCTCATGGTTCAACATCTACACATACAAATGGTACATCATCAGTATCTGTCGTAAACATGAAACTGGCTACCACTAAGCTAGTTTACTATATATGAATCTAAACGCACAAAAAATCATGTATACGTACCATATGGTCCCCAGGCATGTCCTGGAGGTCGAGGCATCTCTGCGTCTCCCCTGTAGTCCATGTCTGCGTACGGGTAGTCCTCAATGAGGACTGGCAACTGAATCTACTGTGCGAGTATCTCTTGAGTAAATAAATGGCCCACTAGGCCTCCTCCCTCATGGACCATCATCTGACTCCATTGACGCATCTGAGGCTCCTAAGGCTGACCATCCCACACTGCCAAGTGCGGTCGAAGGGTCGACACTCTCTCTCTCGAAGGAGCACAAGAAGGAAGGGAAACAAAAATCCCCTCCAGCAGTCCTAGCACGGTTCAGCACACGTTGAACCACAGTCAGATACATCTGGGTCCACCCATAGTAGGTTCCCACCATCACACGCTCCACAATCTGGAGCTGCCCCCCAGAGATCTTGTGGGTCCCTGATGACCCCAATATCCGCAACACCATCGCTTCAACCACCC
The DNA here is from genome assembly GCA_001517045.1 of Pseudotsuga menziesii. NCBI lineage: Eukaryota > Viridiplantae > Streptophyta > Pinopsida > Pinales > Pinaceae > Pseudotsuga > Pseudotsuga menziesii. The sequence continues at coordinate 1,282,292 of LPNX010159696.1, read as the reverse complement.
GAGTCAAGAGAATATCAATGTCGCAAATCAAAATATATGACCCATGCACATAGGCAGAGGCATAACAGTGCCTCATATAGAGATCATCCAAAGTCTCCCCGTGTGAGACCTTTGGTGTCGTATGACCAATCACTCCCAACATCGGGAGCCCCGTCAAAAAGTATACATCTTGCAATGTAATCTCAAGATGTTGCCCCTGAATGATGAATCACTCTGCCCCAACATCCCAAAAACCCACCAAAGTCTCTAGTAACAGTCGCAAGGTTCGCATCAGGGCAACCTACCTAAACTTGAGCAATCCACTCTGGGATAGCGTATCCCACACACCCGCGTTCCTCAGGGCTTGCCTCCGTAGGTCCTTACAATCCCACTCCCTTCAAATAGGTCAAGCAATCCTACACATCAAGCAAATCTATATCAGGCACATCTCACACAAAAAAATGAATCCAGGGATGAAGTCGCACCTGTTTAGCCAAACTGAGCGACCCAAGTCATGAATTTTGGCTAAACAACTGCAACCTAGGTTGTGCCTATTCGCTCAACAGGTGCGACTGGTTCATGAATGTTTGGCCGAAAAGCATGACCCAAGTTGTGGATTTTGCCTTGAAAAGCATGACCCTTGTTAGATTTTTATCTTTCAAGCTAGCATTATGATCTTAGGACCTTTAACTGAGAGAATAACATGCACAACAATAAACACAAGAGACAAGAGACACAAAGAATTTTCCTTGGGGAAACCACAAAGGAGAAAACCCCTCAACTTCCTCAGAGATAGAATCGACACCAAAAGTAAAACCCGAAAACATAAAGATGATCTCCTGATAGTAGTAGTCTCTCTCTCTGATCCCAACAGCTTCTCTCTCACTCATGCGCTCCAATGAGTGAGTGTGTGTGTGATAAATAGAGAGGCTCACTCTCTATTTATATTCTTTCATTCACTTAATGTCCAATCCAACATGTTGGCCTCACTTAAAAATTACTTACTAGAGTCGACATCTCTAGGAGAGTCTAATAACCCTAGTGCCCCACGACTTATTAGAGTCGACATTTCTAGGAGAGTCTAATAACCCTAGTGCCCCACAACTTGTGGGGACTTTTCCCCTCCGATCAACAAGGAGGGTTAACCTTAACACAATGGTGGGGACTATTGCCTCAACTTACCATAACTCACCTAGGGTCGACTTCTCTAGGATAGTCTAATAACCCTAGGGCCCCACAACTGCAAGGAATTTAACCCTTGATAAATAGGAGGGTTACCCACAATGACTTGACATGACTTGTTCACATTATAGAAACTCCCAATCTGAACATTGGGGAATAACATGACTCAATTACATTACCAACACTTCCCAGAATAAACAACGGGGTACAATACATAAGATATACAAGTGAATACATTTCGAAGTTACAATTACATCAACACTCCCTCTTAACTAGGAAGGTATTCTCTCGACAAAATTTATCAGTACAAGTCTTCTTCTCTGTATCATTTGGATCATCATTGAGTTCTCATCATCTGCAAGTCATCTTCATCTTCGGGTCATTTTTATCTTCAAGTCATCTTCATCTGGATCTGGATCATCATTCGATCTGGATCATCATCACTAGATCTAGATCATCACTCGATCTAGATCATCTCTGCTGGATCAACATCACTGGATATAGATAATCACTCGATCTGGATCATCATCACTGGGTCAACATCACTGGTGCTATCTCATTATTCTTCTCATCACAAGAAGTTCTACAGAGCCAACCCTTTTTCATGCTGGTTGTAGGCCTAGACTCCATGTAGTTCTTCTTCAGCACTTATATCTGACCCTAAGTTAGAATGGCCCTCCCAACACTTACATCTGACCTTGACTCGTCAGAAAGGCATGCCCAACACTCACATCTGACCATGAGAGGAACACATCCACCATCATGTCAGAATGGCCCAGCCCTCACATATAACCATGGAAGGAACTTAATACTCTCACCATGTCAGAATGGCCCAGCCCTTACATCTGACCATGGAAGGAACTTAATCCTCTCACCATGTCAGAATGGCCCAGCCCTTACATCTGACCATGGAAGGAACTTAATCCTCTCACCATGTCAGAATGGCTCTCAGTCCCAGACTAAGGGTTCCGGGTAACTAACTAGGTGCCTCCATTCTCCCACAAAATGGCATCAGCCCTTATATCTGATCAATTGGGAACACATCCCTCAATCACATCAGAATGGACCTGCACTTATATCTGATCATGTGAGACTACATCCCACAGTCATATCAGAATGGCCCTCAGTCCGAGACTGAGTATTCCTAGTAACGGACCAGGTACCTCCATTCAGAGAATGGCAACAACCCTTATATCTGATCATGTAGGAACCAATCCTACAATTATATCAGAATAGCTTAGTACTCATATCTGACATGGAAGGAACCAATCCTCTCACCATGACAGAATGGATCAGCCCTTACATCTGACCATGGAAGGAACCTAATCCTCTCACCATGACATAATGGTTCACGGACTCATCACTTCCCCTTGGAGGGAACCTCGATATGGAGAACACCAAGCTTCTCCCTGAAGTACTCAAACTTCACTCTGGCCAATGGCTTCATCAACACATCAGATTTCTGTTCATTCATAGCAACATACTGGAGCATCACTGCTCCTCTCTGCACCATACCCCTGATATAGTGATACCTGATCTCGATATGCTTCGACTTGTCATGGAACACTGGGTTCTCTGACAACTTCACACAACTATGGTTGTCGCAAGTAGCATCTAACTGGAGATCAAATAAATCAGACAGTAGCTTCCTTAGCCATACTGCCTCACAACTAGCTGAACAAGATGCGACATACTCTGCTTCATCTGTTCTCAGTGCCACACAGTATTGCTTCGTACTAAACCAAGAGATCACACCTGATCCCATACTGAAGCAACACCCTGAAGTGCTCTTCCTATCGATGGCACTGCCTTCCCAATTTGAATCAACATAACCCTCCAGGTTAATCTTCTGATTTGCCTCATACTTGAGCCCATAATCAACTGTACCCTTCAGGTACCTTAGAATATGATTTGCAACAATCAAGTGAACATGTCTCGGATCTGTTAGGAATTGGCTCAAGGTGTTCATAGCAAATCATATATCTGGTCTCGTGTTCGTCACGTACATCAAGGACCTAATCATCTAACGATACATCGTAGCATCAATCGCTTTTGATGAAGCATCACTCAATAACTTCATGTTCGATGCCATAGGTGTGGTCATGGCCTTGTAGTCCATCATCCTGAACCTCTTGAGGATCTCTACTGCATACTTCCATTTTCTAGGGAAGATTCCATTCACATTCTGCCACACTGCGATGCCTAGAAAATAGTGCATCTACACATAACAGGAGCATCACTGGTCTTCTGCCTTCAACCTTGAAGCAAAGGTTGGAATCCACTTTACTCTTAGTAAAGCCTAGAGTCATCAGTAATCTATCCATCCAGTCGTACCATGTCGAACCTTAGGATATTCTTCAATCACTCCCTCTAAAGCATCATACTCCCTCTGTCTTCCGTACTCTATGCACTGAAACATTATTTACTGGAGTGACAAGTAGCTTCCTCTGCTACTAGTATTCTATGTATCCATTTAGGGTCACTGGATACCAAGATCCTCTATATTTGAAAGCGTTCTTGCACCCATCTGTGAGCTTTTCATCCTCTATAGTCTTTCATCTTCAACCTTGTAGCAAAGGTTAAGATCTTCATCAAGCTCCTCATGTATGTGTTATTCCATGGGTGTCTTCTGAGCTCGTACAAGGCTTTCTTTCATTTGCACACATGATTCTGCCTGTCATGTGACTTCACTTGCAGTGGCTGCAAATGTCTCTTCATAGTCTATGCCTTCTTTTCATGAGAAGCCTCGTGCTACGAATCTTGCCTTGTATCCCACGATGTTTCCATCTACTGCATGATGGAACTACAAACTTCCCTTCATGTATTGATACTGCATCCTAGACATCATTCTTCTTGAGCTAGTCTTCCCTTTCTTCTTGGTTACTTCTTCATAGCTGGAAGGTTCTGCATCAATGATGTCACTACATTCATCATATTATTCTTTATCTGTCGTCACTTGTTCTTCGGAACAAGTCTCATCCTTCTTTTCTTGTAGGTGATTATGTACGTGATCTTTCCTACAAGCCAAATGCATTAGTTGTATGGTTAGAAACATTTCATAAGGCATATTCATAATGGCAAATTCTTATGCATAAATATATGATCATGCAACTATTTTAGCCAATACAACATTCATCTATATCTCACGGAAACTTTTCTAGATGCCTTCCATCTCCACCAGGACAACATTGAGATTGTGCACTAATCCAATATGTCAGCAAAGAGGTTTTAATCTAGATAAGTAGCAATGGAGAGTTGTATAGCACCATGAGATACTTACCCATCACATGCATATTAGTAGTATACTGTCATTAATGAAAACATTCTATCATGCATAATACATCAACTGAATATAAACAAATGCATAACAAAACAATATTATGAAATGGCAATTGAATACTATATCTTTATTTGTTTCATGGGTAGACTCCTTCTTGAGCCTTCATCTTTATCATCTTCTTCATTCATAATAGCATTGTTTCTTATCCAAATGCTAATATGGATAAGACGTTCTTGAATATTTGAGTCCTTCGTATTCCTCATCGCTTGAGGGATCTTCTTTGGATGGTTAGAGCTTGATCTTTAGTTTCTCCCATCTTCTCTTCTCTTATTATGAGTCGAGCTTCTTCTTCTTCCCCAGAGTCTACTGAAAGTAATCACTTCCTTCTGGCACAGATTCCTTGCATGAATGAATCCCATGATCCTGGGATTTCATTCAAGGTGGCTATCACTACTTCTGTATTCTCCACTTCTTCTTCTACTGCTACAAGTTGTTCTTTGATTTGAGAGACCAGTGTAAGGTATGACTGTATGGTCTCTGCATTCTGGATCTTCACATTCTTGTACTGGTTTCTTAAGGTCATCTTCTGATTTATGTTCTTCCCTTCAAATATCTTTGTCAAGGAATCAAACATCTCTTTTGGTGTCTTTAGGGAGGACACTTGTGGTACAAGGTGATCCATGATTGAATCAACAATGATCTTCTTAGCCTTGACCAAGTTCTTCTTATGTAAGGCTTTTAGCCTCATCTCCCTCTGGAACTAGAACCTCTCTACTTGTGTAGGTGTCCAATTCATTTTATTTAGAGAGATCATATACTTCCATGCTTGGAATTTGTCAACTTCACCAAGATTATCATCAAGATGATGTGATAGATCACTTTGAAATGAGAACTTCAAATGAAAATAGCAAAAGATTAGATCTTACCGATTTGAGGTGTCCGTCCTGGTTCCGGAGCTCACTGATCTAGGGTTTGTTAGAGAAACCCTAATTGTCAAAACTTGGAATCTTTCTAATCTGATTGGATAGAAATATATATCTCTTCAAGGTGAGCTATCCAATGTACTCCTTTTCTGAAAACATTGGAGGGAAGCTCTTGGAATAGGAATCCCTAGTTTTCCAATTTCTTCTGTAGAAATTCCTGATACTGTTTCTTCGGTATCTCCAAAATTACTGCTCCTATGTGTCTAAAACTACATACTATGGTAACCTCGCCTATCCCTATTCCAATACCATAGGTTTCATCAGAATTGGTTTCACCAATTGGGACTTATGATCATTTTCTGAAGTTGACCTGTTTCAGGACAGTTCATGATAGCGAAGTTGTATGGAATTCCATGTGTCATTGTTTCATATTCTGGGTCTGAAACTTCCACCACAGAAAGTACATTCCGTGCCCTTTCTGGAACATCTTTATAAATTTCATTTGGACCTCTTTAGCCCGATATATAGCAATTCTCCCCAGGTGTCTTGTTTAGGGATGAATCCTGAAAGAGGCTGGAACGCTAACTTGGAGGGATCATATCTCCTAGAATACAGCGAATCTGAGGCTGAATTTTGGATACAGTATAAGTCATGATTTCATATTCATCCTGTTAAATTTTAGCTCCTGATCCTTCTCCAATCTCGATATATAGTGAATGTACCAAAAATTATCAGTTTTAGCATTTTAGGGTTTTTTCAGCTCGGGGTCAAACTAGGGTTTGACTTTCCTGGAGTTATACCCAACCAAAAATATTGACCCAAGTCTCTAAAATTCGATTTTTATGATGATATCAATCCTATTCTGGGCTCACTCAAAAAGTCCTCTTCTGTAAGAAGCCGTAAAAGTTCCCGCACCAAAAACTGAAAATGCCCGGAATCGAATTCCGCTTCGACAGAAAGATGCCCCCTTCAATGGAGAGTCAACCTAGCATACTTTTGCTGATGGATTGTGGAGAGAGACCCAAAAAGTAAGAAGCCCTAGATTTTTCAACTGCATAATGTCTTCTTCTTAGGTTAGCTCTGATACCATGTTAGATTTTCATCTTTCAAGCTAGCATTAGGATCTTAGGATCTTTAACTAAGAGAATAACATGCACAACAATAAACACAAGAGACAAGAGACACAAATAATTTTCCTCGGGGAAACCATAAAGGAGAAAACCCCTCAACTTTCTCAGAGATAGAATCAGCACCAAAAGTAAAACCCAAAAACATAAAGATGATCTCCCGACAACAGTAGTCTCTCTCTCTTATCCCAGCAACTTCTCTCTCACTCATGCGCCCCAATGAGTGAGTGTGTGTGTGACAAATAGAGAGGCTCACTCTCTATTTATATTCTTTCGTTCACTTAATGTCCACTCCAACATGTCGGCCTCACTTAAAAAATTACTTAAAAATCCATAGGATGATGGAGGACATGGTCGCAAAAGAGGAAAGAAAGATATGCTCTCTAATTAGTCGCAATAAGGATAACAGATTTTGCAAAGAATCGATGAAGTCCAACATAGTCAACCTATCAAAATTCCCTCTAGATATTGATGCATAGAAGGTGTTAGAACTTGGTCTTAATTTTTCCATCGCGTTGAATATAATCCCGATCAAAAACCTCATTTGCAACATAGAATGTGCTGTCAACAGCCTCCCTGAAAATGCACCAAAAGAATTACGCCAGGAGTGCGCTGTTATCATTCACCAGGCCAGACCACCGAATCCCAACATCTCGATAGCTGAAAGAAACACGTTGAAAAACCTGAGGGAAAATAAAGAAAACAAGATAGTTAGAGCTGATAAAGGTAATGCGACAGTCATATTAGACTCCATCGACTACGTAAGAAAAATGCATGAGCACTTAGCTTGTCAGAGCTACAAGAAACTAAAAAAGGACCTGGGTAATGCCATTTGTAGAACCGTCACCAAAGCTATCAAAGAGTCTAATCTTGACAACGAGATTAAATTGAAACTTTATCCCAAAGACTACATAGTACCTCGGATCTATGGACTTCCAAAGATTCATAAACATGGAGCCCCATTAAGACCTATTGTTAACACCATTGATTCACCAACATACAAATTAGCCAAATATTTAGCAAACCTACTCAAACCCTTAGTTGGGAAAACTGACTCCTTTGTAAAAGACTCGGCAACATGGGTGGAAGAAATCTCCAAAGAAAAGCTAAACCCGAAAGACAAACTTGTGAGCTTCGATGCTGTATCCTTGTGCACAAAAATACCCATAGATGAAGCTGTGGATACCATAAAAGAATTGACCAATAGTAGGACGACAAAACTTGTTGAGGTGTGTCTGCGATCCACTTATTTCACTTTCCAAAAAGAGTTCTATGAACAAGCAGAAGGCATTGCAATGGGATCACCTCTCTCACCCATTGTGGCTAATCTTTACATGGAGAAATTCGAAAGACAACCATAAAATCCTTCCCCTTGAAACCTAAAAGATGGAAACGTTATGTCGATGACACAGATGTGGTATGGCCCCATGGGGATGAAAACCTAGTATAATTTCTAGAACATCTGAACAAACAAAATAGTAGTATAAGGTTTACCATGGAGATGGAAACAAACAATAGTTTTCCTTTTCTAGATGTGTTAGTTTCGAAGAAGGAAGATGGCTCTATAGTGCACCAGGTGTTCCGAAAAAATACACACACTGAAAGGTACCTCCATGCCAACTCACATCACTTCCCCCCTCAAAAGTGGGGCATCATCACCACCCTAGCCACAAGAGCACATAGGATTTCAGATATTGACCACATTGATCAAGAATTGGAACACCTACACCAAGTGTTTAGATTGAACGGATATGATGATTTATAGATAAAGAAAACAATCTCTAAAATTAAGAAGGATAAATCTATAATAGAGGTAATAAAATATTTACTAATAAAGACAATGACCAGAACAAGGAAGAAGTAAAAAGAGTCTTCCTTCCTTATATAAAAGGAACCACCAATAGGCTGTCCAAAACCCCAAGGAAGAGAGGGCTCAAGGTTTTATTTACCCCTCCTAATTCTATTAAGAAAATGGTAGATTCTCTTAAGGACCCCGTAGAACCCAAGTACTTTAAAGGTGTCTACTCAATCCCTTGTTCTTGTAATAAAGCCTATATCGGAGAAACATGAAGATCCATAGAGACTAGAATGAAAGAGCATAAAGCCAATCTTAGGCATGATAGACACAAGAGATTTGCTCTAGCAGAACACGCACACCTCACCCAACACCACATATGTCTTGAAAACGCTAAGGTCATTGCTAAGGAAGACAACCTAATTAAATGGAAAATAAGGGAAAAGATAGAAATCAACATGACTAACAATTGCTTAAATAGAGATGATGGCAAAAAACTTAGCGATTCTTGGCTTCCCCTTCTATACTCACTCAAAAAGTTCCCTTCAAGAAACCTTATAAACCCAAAAGGGTTATCTCCCCCACCTGGTCCATGACTCTTGTCTACCTTGAACCCCTCTCTCCTCTTTACCTTTGTTCTTGAACCTAGGTTAGAACCCCTCCTTAGGTTTCCCTTTATACTCTTCATAGTTTAGGTTTTTCTTCTTTTTAAGAATATTACTATAAATATAACCTTTAGAGCTTATTCTTATTAGGTTGAAGAGTCACCTATTTTTAGTAAAGACCTCTTTTTGTCATTTTCTTATAAGTTAAAAAAAAAATTAATTAAATTGGTTTAAACTCTTTATAAAGATTAAATTTCTTTATAAAATTTAAACTTTATTATAAATTAATATTAATATAATTTTAAAATTATTTTATAAAGCCTTCTCTCCCTTTAGGTTAGAACCCCTCCTTATTTTTTCCTTTATACTCTTCGTTGTTTAGGTTTTCTTCTTTCTAAGAATATTGCTATAAATATAACCCTTTATAGCTTATTCTTTTTAGGTTGAAGAGTCACCTAATTTTAATAAAGTCCCCCTTTTTTGTCATTTTTCTTTTCTTATAAGCTAAAATTAAAATTAAAAATTTCAAATTAAATTGGTTTAAACTCTCTATAAAGATTAAATTTCTTTATAAAGTTTAAACTATAATATAAATTAATATTAATGTATTTTAAAATTATATAATTATTTTAAAATTATAAAATTACTTTATAATTATGGTATAAAACTTAAAACTTTTAATTATAAATTCAAAGAGTAAAGTTTTAAAATTGAAAAGTTTCACACTTAGGTTTCACTTTTTAGGAATAGTGCTATTCTAGCATATAAATTATTCCTATTAAGTTTTGAAAACTAAATTATACATTAGTAAGTAAGAAGATTATTTAAAATTAATTAAAAACTAAGAAATTAATAAATTAAAATATTTAAAGGTTTTAAAGTTTTAATTTGAGTTTTAACTAAAAGCTTAAATTAAAAATGATTATATTTACTATTCTTAAATTAAAAAAAAAATTCCTTTCTCTTATAAGTGTTTTACTAGCTTAACTATTTGCAAACTCCATCATGACTTAGTTTACTTGAAACCTAACCTTTGAACTAAACCGACCTATTTCCTTGACCTCATAACCTTTTACATAGCCATATTTATAGCGGTTCTTTGGCCTCTCGATGGGTTTTTGTGGAAGCACTCCTGATGATGATCTCAGAGTGAGATCGAAACGTCGAGCTTTAAAAAGCATGAATGTAGTTTCCTCCTTACGATAATCTCTAGGAGAGTCTAATAACCCTAGTGCCCCACAAATTGTGGGGACTTTGCCCCTCCAATTAACAAGGAGGGTTAACCTTAACACAATGGTGGGGACTATTGCCCCGACTTACAATAACTCACCTAGGGTCGACTTCTCTAGGATAGTCTAATAACCCTAGGGCCCCACAACTGCGGGGACTTTAACCCTTGATCAATAGGAGGGTTACCCACAATGACTTGACATGACTTGTTCACATTATAGAAACTCCCGATCGGAACGTCGGGGCATGACATGACTCAATTACATTACCAACACTTCCCGGAATAAACATCGAGGTACAATACATAAGATATACAAGTGAGTACATTTCGAAGTTACAATTACATCAACAACCCTACCCAAAACACCCTTTCAGTACAGGCTAGGCCCATGGGTGAGCAGACCACAAAACTAAGCCACTGAAAAGGATGGTTTTTGCATGTACTCTTACCTACAAGTCACGGATCAGAAAACTACCGGTCGGAATGAAAGAAATAAGTAAAAGAGCTATGGGGTCCTCCACTCCAACACTAAACAATAACAATGCAACATGTCATGTGGTACCCCCTTGTTTATAGGCCTCATTGGGTATGTTTTTCTTTCAAGCACTGCAGAACGATCCGGAGTCCGTTTGAGACGTCATTTGCACCATTGGATTCGGTTTTTCATCCTTTGTCTTTTGATGATACTTGTGTCTCGCGTTGGCACAAAAATATTTTCTGGGCCACTTGCTGGAAGCCACCTCAAATTGCGTGCCACCATGCAAATCGCCAGTATGGAGTTTCTATTAAGCTCTTTTCTAACTCCTAAACAAATGAAAAGATCGCTGGGCATGCTTGCTTCCTTTCACGCTCGCTAAAGTATTTGAAAGGGTGTCTATGTGGCCTCTTTTATCCTTTTTTAGACTACATAGAATATCAAGAAAAATACCACTCTGACACATTTAGGCCATGAACGTTTCCCTTTACATCCTTTTATGATTTCTCGGGCATTGGGATCAAACTTTACGAAAAAATCTCATCACAGGTTGTCTTTAAGCTCTTTTACAGCCTTCTCATCAAGAAAATATTGTCGAGCAAACTTGGTTTCGTTCATGCTCATACAAGTATTTGAATGATCATCTAGTTAGTATAGGTTTAACCTTTCTTGGCCTGATTGGAATACCAACGGTAAAGAAGTCTTCCTTCTTGCAAGGTTGGGAGAGCTCTCTTGTGCACACTTTTATCCTTTTTCGGACTCAGGAGACTACATACGAAAAAGAGACCACACTAGAGTCTCCTTCTTGTTTTCAGACTCTCTAAACATGAAAACACCAACGAGCATTTACTTTCTCGGGCTCACTAAAAATCCACGAGATCGTATCATAACAGTGTCTTTAGACACCACCTCATATATTACAGTTCGACAACATTCCCCCATTGGGTCTCCTTTGGTCAGAGTATTCTGCGATGAGTCATCCTTATCAATAGTCCAAGTTACCTCCCTCAGTATTCCCCATCTGTAGTTACCTTCTTGTATCACAGCTATGATCCCACTCCCATGAGTTAGTTTCATTTGCGTCTAGGCCAACCCTGCCTTCATTACTCTGAACAAAGCAGGTTTGAGTCTCCCATGATTCCTTGCCCCTGTTCCCCCACTTAGTGTGTCAGTCCCCAGCTTATCCCACATCTTTGGTTATCCCCCTCGTGCTTTTGGTCAAGGAAAAATTATTTCCTTGGTCAGTTGCAGGTCTCCCTCTGTCGACGACAACACATCTATTCTGAAGGATAGACCCAGAGGTCCTTGTATCCTAGTTTCATTAACCTTATTGATGGGTTCCTTGGACCACTTGAGAGGAGTCATTAGTGCCTCTCGGACAGTTGTGTCTCACATGCTTGACTTCAGCTACATCATCGCACCGTTGAGATTCGTGTAGGGTATTGGTCAGTGCATTATTTGGTTGAAGACCCAGGTTGTCACCTAACTCTAGCACATTGGTGAGTCCATTAAGGGACCTAGATAGGTTCATGTCCCTTGTGATTTCTGGGTTGCATTGGAAATAGTGCTCAGAATCCCCCAGAGCAGTGCTTCTGTATAAATTCATGATTGATGCGGCATATTGTACCACAGAGACTCTGACTCTCTGTCAGTGAGTCCCTAGAGTTGTGTACGCTTCCAGATCCAACAGAGCATCAGTTGTGAAGATATCGCATTCCATGAGAATTCCATGGGTCCTATGTATCAGTTTTTCAGATCAGCATTGTATTCATCCTCTCATTGAGGCCACCATTATGTAACAATAGTTGTATATGATCGACTCCTATATTTTGGAGCCTTGATTCCATTATTTATTCTTTTGACATTGTTATGAGCATGGGTATGTCCGCCTTGTCCATATACATATCACATATTCTTTATATCTCACCCATTGTTGGGAACCAACATTAATACAAAACCAAAAGCCACTGTGTCTTGAATGAGGAAGCACTGCTTCTTCACAGGTCTCTCCACTATCCCAATGATCCCATGATGTCTGTCCGCCATACGATGAGCTCCTGCCCTCACACATAAGGGGGCAATCTGTTAACGCAAAAAATTGCTCAACTAGCTCTACATGGCCTAAACCATATACATACATCTTTTTCCTATCCTTTTCCCCTCAATTTTGACCTCCATAACTATGTTTTAACCTTGTGCTCTCTCAAAAAGCTCAAAAAATATCAAAAAGGGCCTAAAACCTCTCAAAAGGGCTTAAAAAACCCAAAAAGGGCTTAAAAACCCTCAAAAGAGCTAAACACCCACAAAGGGGCTTAAAACCCCCAAAAAAGGGCTAAAAACCCTAAATAGGGCTTAAAACCCTAAAAGAGAGAAAAGGATAAGAAAAACTATAAAATAGTGTGGAGGTCTCCATCAAAAGATTCACTTATTCCTTCCTGCCATTATTATATTTCTGTGAGTACGTTGAGAAGCCATCATTCTCAAAATAATCACATTGCCAATCATTCCATTGCCCCACCTCCTCCCATTTTGTGTGTTGAGTCGTCCTCCATACTACCAAACCTATGGAGAGGCGGTATCATTCTGAGTCAGGGCACGGTGGCCCACTTTCAAGGAAATCAAAAGGTATAATTGCCTCATTGTTGCTTATTTAGTTTTATATATTTTTCTTATTTTGTTTACTTTTGTTACTAACAGTTTGTATGCAGCTAGCTCTTCCATTGTGAACTCTACCCTTCTATCCCTTTGACGGAAGGGAGGTGCATTTGCACGTAGCTAGGGTGAAAACTGGGCTACACATGGTATAATTAGGTTATGAATCCATCATTTGATATATTTCAACTATTGAATCCAAAAACACATAGAAGTTCCATCTTTGCCACATAAAACACCGGCAATGGTTACACAGTTGGACCTCTACGATGTACATCCTATTACTGAAAACTATTATGAGTGAACAAATGTCGGTTTTTAAAATTGTTCAACAAACCACATGGAATATGTTGCTCAATGGTTGGTAGTTAACTGCAACAACTCATTTGCATCTCCTGCAACATATGCTTGTTCTGAAACTTTTGCAACAGATATTCGTTTTGCAACTGCTGCAGAAAATCCCTATAGTTGAAATATGCAACTACTCATGATGATAGTCAAACAATATATAATTATTCTACTTATACATTCAAATTTTCAATAAAGTATGGGGAATGTAGCTATGAGTACCTAATGTCATAACTCAACTTATTCCATTAAAAGGCCTTGTTTTGTGGGTAAAGGATAAGCAAAATGAGGCAAAGACTGAGAAATAGAGTAACAAAATAATGGCATATATGAGGCTGAACAACTACTGAGAGGAGAAGTTTCCAAAGAAGTGTTGAAGGCAATGTCAAAATGTCATATGAATTATTTAACAAAAAATGTTGAAAATGGATATTTCTAAATTGCTTTTTACAATAAATATATTTGAAGATGGATATGTTTAATTTATCAATTTTTGTAGATTGCAGATTTAATTGCCCTGAGACCTACTGAATTAAAATGGCACTTCAATCTTAAAAGAGGGTATGTTGGATCTTTTACAACAAGGGTATGGGAGGATCATGCCTTGGGTAAAAAGTTATGATAAATAATTTGTGAGTGGATGGATAAAATGTATGTACCATTGTGTCTCTCTAAAGATAATAAGCTATTGGATCTATTAAAGAAAAAACATTAGAGCACTTCTTAAGCAAGTGCAACTTAAAGCTTAATAGTATTCATGATCCCAATAGGATGGTATACTCTTGATCTTCATAGAGAGATCACCTTGAATGGATGAAGAAAATGTATGTACCAATGTGTATCTCTATGAAGATAATGAGTTGTTGAATTTATTAAAGCAAAGGCATTGGAACACTTCCTAAGAAAGTGCAACTTAAACCTTAATGGTATTCGTGAGTCTAAGAGGATGTTATACCCTTGAAATTTCTAGCAAGATCACCTCAGACTCCAAGGTAGATTAAATCATTTATGCTTGGAATAAATAAGTTACCAAGCAATATGTATTTCACCATGAGGACAACCTATGATTGAGTCGACAAAGAGACAGGCTTGATAGCGAAATCATATGACTATAAGAGGTGCCTATGATGATATGGTGGGTCTAGATTTGTGGTTGATTGCAAGTTTTAATGCCTTTAAATTAGTCCCAAATACACAAAAAAAATGGTGATACTATTTATCCACATGCCCTAACTATCAATAAAAATAAAAATAAAAGATAGTGATGGATGACTTGTAATGATAGTGAATGCAATGTATAATATTGCCTAGGGTTCAAGTTAGTATGAGGTTTAATAAGGTTAGGGGTGAACAAAAGAATTATGTCGATGCCCATAGAACTAAAACAAATGTTAAATATAAGGAACAAAGTCTTCCCACGGTTACAATAATAAAGAGTACAATAAAATTGGGAGAGGACATTAATTTGTTTCCTTACTTGATTACACCATTTGATGTCCTCTAGAGGATTAAACAAGTCAAATATCAACTTGAATCACCACTAGATCTATGAAAGGTGTATGATGCAATTCTTAGTTCAAATTCCACACTGGTATGTATTAGGCAAATTTCATGAGATTGACTTTGTGGATAGTACCTCATAGCTATGGAGGAAGTCTTATGCTTCATATATTTTATCATTAAATTTTTTACTTTTAAGAAAGTGATTATCTTTCATTTTCATATGATATCCATCCACTTTAATAAATAATTTGATATTAGTAATGATTGGAAATGAAGGAAAACCTTGGGCCAAGAAAAAAAATTAGGAGTCATTTGCTAATAAATAAAAACTCTCGTATCACCCCACTTCCTATACACCCAAATTGCATATGCAATTCTTATCTATTAATCAAAAGGGTGAACACCAAATGTGAAGTTTAAAAAACATGACATTGAAAGAACTATAAAAGTGTGGGAAGTACAAGTAAACCCATTACGACTATGGACACTTGTTGGCAATGGATCTATTCATGTATGATACTCAGGAAGCTTCATTGGGGCTATGGATGCTTGTGGGTAGTGAAGCAATGTCGGGTAATGAGAGATGAGGAACACATGCCTACAAATGTTTGTGTACTATAAGAATGAACACCCTCTTGTTATATTCATATCTAGTTTGAAACTATTTGTCTTATAAATAAATGAATCTCACTAAGTCTTCTATTTGAAAATGATATGTTAAGTTACAAGTACTTAAAATTGGTTACTTACCTTATTCAAAATATCAAGTATTCATGAGGTACCCATAAATATTCGAGAATTCATGTAGTTGGGAATTTATCTTTAGCCTTCAGAAAAAAACCTACATTAATAACGACAGAGATAATTAGTTCTTCCAATGTGTCACCAATTATTGTGGACACGGCATCTTCCCTTTATTTTTCCATGAATAAGCATAAGGAAAGGCCCCCCCTACCAAAATTTTTAGTTCTATGCCGAATCTACTACTAGTGTGACTCTATTGTATGTTCTTTGACAACCTAGGGGGTTAGTAGTTTGGATCTTTACTAATTGTTTATCCTTGAGGAGGTTTTTCATTGCTCATGATCTCATTTATCTTGTACATTTTGGTGTTTTTCATTAGGCTTTTGTTTATGATGTTCCACTTTGACCCTTTGGGGTGAGATTGCCAGATTTTCTTTTGAGCCTTTTACAATTATTAGTTTTAGTGGATTTGAATGTATTGCTCATCCTATTTGATTGCAAGGTGTTATGGTCTATCTTAATCCTTAAAGAGAAAATAATTTTGGGGACTTGTTGATTTATTATGCATTGGCTTGAACTATCAGCTCACTACGTCAATGATAAATGAATAGTTGGCTTTGATAGAAGAACATATAGTCATGTTGCAGCTCCTTGTTTACTCAATGCATTCATGGTATTCACACTCATGTTAATTCAAGATAGTCATAATTAAGCATGGTGGGTTATTCTCTCCATCTCTTCCTTTACTTTCCTTCTACTTAATGTTCCTAACATTTAATAATTAAAGATTATATTGCAATAGGGCAAATAAACAAAGCACTAGAGGTTGAATCCATTACTTAAACAAAACTACGAAAATATGCAGGTAGAAGAAGAAAAAATTATTATCTTAATGAAAAACCCATATTTATTTGATATTCCTTAGAGGGAACCCCAAATTTCCATTCCTACAACAAGCTTTATACTACAATGACATGCCTTATTCAAGGCCCAAATTTCCATTTTCATATTTTAGGAAGGTATTTTAGTGTATACATAACCTCATTGCAATGCTCTTTAACAATGAGGAACTCCAAATTTAGCAGGATCAAAATACTTAGATTTAGTTTTCCTTTGTTTCTCAAGTCATTTGGATCTTGGATATT
Organism: Pseudotsuga menziesii; assembly: GCA_001517045.1. Classification (NCBI taxonomy): domain Eukaryota; kingdom Viridiplantae; phylum Streptophyta; class Pinopsida; order Pinales; family Pinaceae; genus Pseudotsuga; species Pseudotsuga menziesii. The sequence goes on along the minus strand of LPNX010159696.1, from coordinate 1,265,303 downwards.
TATTTGAGTCATTTGTATCATGTAGGAACTCCAAATTTAGCAGGATCTGAATACTTGGATTTAGTTTTCCTTTTTTTCCCAAGTCATTTAGATCCTATATATTTATTTGAGTCATTTGGATCCTGGATATTTATTTGATATTCCTTAGTGGGAACGCCAAATTTTCCTTTGTTTCTCAAGTCATTTGGATCTGGATACCTTTGTTTCTCAAGTCATTTGGATCCTGGATATTTATTTGATATTCCTTAGTAGGAAACCCAAATTTGCATGCCTACAATAAGCTTTAGACTACATGTCATCCCTTATTCAAAGCCCAAATTTCTATTTTCATATTTTATATGAAAGGTATTTTAGTGTATGTATAACCTCATTACAATGCTCTTTAACATGGATGAACTCCAAATTTAGGAGGAATTGAATATCCTTTGTTTCTCAAGTCGTTTGGATCTCGGATGTCCTAAAATCGATGGTCGAAAACTAATCCTTATCCCTCAAGTCGATGAGTCAGAAGCGTTTTCCACATGACCAAATCAATGGCCAGGATTAGTTTGATCTAATGATGTATCTTTCTCATCTTGTTCATACGAATCCTCTTTTATTATGTCATTAGGATCTGAATATCCATGACATTATCACACCCAGTTGGATCCAAGATTCTTATTATCGGACATGACGCATTAATACTATGTGGCCTTTGACGTGCCATTTGACTTATCCTTTCTACGTTCTATCCGATTCCAGATTTTCAATTGTATTTATCTATATAATCTTTATTATGGTTTTCCGTGCCAAATATTCAATTTTATGGGACACGGATGCAATAGATTAAAAAATTGTTATCTATTTTGAAAATGAATATCGAAGCGGGAGGAGAAAAAAGGGAATAGTTGTAACCGTAAAACAAATAGAGGAATTGAAGAGCCACCCATAATTTATTATAAGAGGTGGGACTATTGCTTTAGAGATTGGGGAGCTTGAATTTTGGCTTTTTTTTATATTCTTATGAAGTGGAACAAAGGATCGATGTATTTTTGGAATTTTGTTTGTACCTTATATTGAGGAATTATTTGTAAGGAATGAATATGAGGAAAAACTTATTTATGATCAATTGATGCATCTATACATTTTTTTTTGGTCAATTGTTCATATTTTACATATTCACACAGTTATTTATTTTTAATGGTAAAATATTATTAATTGGTTATGAATGTGATTGTAGGGGTATACTCAATATAATTCATATGCAATTGTATTTGATACTAATGTTTATGTTGTGGAATATGAATACTTTCATGTTTTCAGTTATGCAATTTTATGCTTGCAATCAAATTTTTGTTATGGTAAGATTAGGAGCCACATATGTTAAAATAGGATTTCATCTTCGTTGTAGATTAGGAATGCATTTAGGATTTTAAAGAGTTTAAATGAACAAGTATCCTTTCAAAGAGCATTTTTTTTTGTTGTTGGTAACTAGGGCCACATACTAGAAGAAATATTCATACTAAATGAGAGTAGGTCTCATTGGTACCTACCATCAAGAAATTCTACCCTTATTGGCACAAGTCACTTTTAACCGTGACAGCAAAATTTGAACCCAAAATTGACTGTGTCGTCGGATTTCAACTTTAAAATTACGAATTTTGATCAATTTTTTTTAATTGATACATGGAATTGTCAGATATACGACAATCGTCGATAATCTGATGACTATCGTTGGTTATCCGACGGGATCCCGTTGGATATCCGGCAATGCCATGATAATGATAACTATGGTAATAAATTCAGATATCTGACGAATTTTAAATTTTAAAAACTATAAACTATGGTAACATTTCGACATGTTTGCTATACAAGCGACGGTATGTGGAAATTATATTCTTCACACGAACAGTGTTCCGTGAAAGAATACACAACTATTTCAATTGTTTTTGTGATTAAAAATAGTGAAGTGTGGAGATAGATTTTTTAAGATCGATAATCTTCATTCAATCTCTTTATGAGAAAATGTCAAATAGCAATATTCTTGATCCAGACAAACAAAATCGACAATTGCTTGCTAGATTGTGGGGTGGACTGAAAAGAAAGGGTGATGGGAAATGTTATTGTCCATGTAGTCCATGCAAGGGATTTAAAAGGAGAAAAATAAATATTACAACAGCGAGAAAACATTGTAGGGAACATGGATAGGCTAAGGGGGGGCATGAATATCATCCATTTGTATGTTTTGCATTATATATGTTTTTATATTGATTTCTTTTGTAAATGTATGTATTATTTTAATATTTCTTATATTAACTAATATCTATTAATGTTTTCATGTAATTATAAAGGAAATACATCCTATGGCATATCATCCGGGGGACGTTCTTTCATAACAAGTACCGGAGGAACATGGAGCTATGAATAATGGAGAACATTTTAATGATCATATTGAAGAAGATGATCATATTGATAACATAGTTGAAGATGATGGTACAAATACATTGATCCATGATACATTTAATGTTAGAATGGATGATGATGATCATGATCATGAAAATGATGACTTTGATGGTGTTCATGATTTACCTCCTCTTGAAAAGGCATATGAACCCCTTTATGAGGGCTCCAACACAAATCTTCTCTCTGTTATATTGTTGATAATGAACTTGAAGGTTGTGAATGGTCTTCCAAACACATCAATCACACATATGTTAAGGTATGTAATATATTCCATCACATATATATGATCACGCTAAAGGTTATCATTGTTCGTCTAATAAAATTATTGTTAATTCATAAGTCAAATTAATATGGATGAAATGTGTTTCATTAATATTGTTTATATATTATATTAACTAGCTTTTTATTTTTATTTGTTGTAGCTTGATAGCTGAATTTTTGTTACCACCGTCAAATATTTTACCTCACACATATCGAGATTTATTTGCCATCATGAAAGAAATTTGAATGCAATATGAAGCAATTCATGCATGCCCTGATGACCATGTTATATATTATAATCAGCATGAATTTGAAAATGAATGTCCAGAATGTCATATCAATAGATATCAAATAGATCAAGTAACAAAAAAGGTGCCTCACAAGGCTCTTTGTTGTATTCCCATTATTCCATGTTTGCAACGAATGTTCAGGTGCAAAAACATAGCACAATTTATGGATTACCATGCACATAACATAAGTCAAGATGACATTATTTGAATGTCTGTAGATGGTTCTACATTAGAGATATGGAGGAAAAATGGCCTCGTTTTAAAGAAGAACCTCATAATCTTAGGATTTCTTTGGTAGCAGATGGTGTCAGTCCATTTGTAGAGATGAGATTTGTTTACTCAGTGTGGCCTATTTTTGTTATCAACAATAACATTCCTCCATGGTTTTCAATAAAGAGGGAGCACATAATGTTGTCGATGATTATTCCAGGTATGTGTCTACAACTTTTTTTTTAATGTACTAGCATCTCATTTGTCGTATTTTGTTGCATAATGTCATATATATATTTTTCATTTTTCTCTTGTGCATGGCTTATATATCTAAATGGTTGTAATAATTATATATTTTATATAATCAAATCAATTATGTAAGTACCAAGTTAAATATATGAGTGTATATATCGAACCTCTTATTGACGAGCTACTAAAGTTATGGAATGGCATCATTATGTATGACGTATCTAGACCAATATGAAAAAGACAATTTCAATTCCATGCAATTCTTGTATGGACAATACATGATGCCTCAGGGTTAAATCATTTTTGTGGTTTGTAATTATAAGTTCCACTTTAATTGCATTTATTTTTATGAACTAGTTAATATATTATGCATGCATGTTTTTTTAAATAATCCACTCATTTTATATATAATTATAATTGACATAGATAATCCATCTCTTTATGTAGGTCTTCATACAAAGGAAAAATTTGCATGTCTAGTTTTTGGTCCTAAGATCAAATCTCGTTGTTCCAAAAGTTTAGGAAAGGAGGTGTTTGATGAGTATCATGAACTTCCTCTCTAAGAATCATAGGTATCGAACTACCGAAAAACATTTGTTGAATGGAAAGCAAGAGACTGCATTAAAACCGCTGAGAATGACACCTCACCTATGGAAGTTGCAATATAATAGAAATCATCAAGGTACGCATGAATCATCGTATATGAAATGTTATGATTTTTTTTTTATCGTCTATTGTTTACTGTAATTGACATTGATTTCTGTAATTTCTTTATAAACTATGATTCATGATGGTCGTCGTGATCATGAAGTAATTAAAGTGCTTCCACAAGGAATGAAAATTTATCCTAAACAATTCAGTAGGTTGCCCTGCTACGAGCACCTACAAATTGCTCATATGCTTGATACAATGCATATCAGAAAGAATGTACCTGAAACACTATGGTGAATATTGGATGGAAGGAGTGAGAAATAAAAAATTGTCAAAATTTGCAATGACATTCAAGAAGCCAACCATGCAATGAAATACATCATTCAATTTCATAGCAACGGAGACCAAATTAATATAAACTCACTTCCATGGATGTTAACGAAGCAACAAAGTAATGTTGTAAAAGAAGTCATGTGAAAAAATAAATTTCCCACCAGATTTTGTTTCAACATGAAGAATATCATAACAAAGAAAGGTGATTTTGCGGGGGTGAAAACGCATGATTGGAATATTTTCATGAAGGTAATTATTATGGTATGCATACAATTATTGCTATATTTTTTTATTCTAGTGCATATTTTTGGTATTTTTTGTCTACTTTTTGTAGAAAAAATGAAACAATTTGTATATTGTTACAGTATATTCTACTTCTGTCTCTCATGGACAACTTCGACAACAATGTCAAACAAGTTATATATAATCTTGGGAAATACATGAGGTAAGTAGTGATTTTTGTATGCGCTTAGTGTTTGTTTAACTCATTGTAGCACTTATATTTGATTTTTGTGCACTAATTCATGTTATGCAATATAATGTTTTTTATTGTTAAATCTCGTGATTGGTTTACATCACTTGTAGATGGTTTTCATCTAAAGAAATCCATAAAGAAGATATAAAGTATTGGAGGAGAGAAATTCCTTGTCTCATGTGTGAAATGTAGAAACATCTACCTACGACATTTTTCAATGCACGAGAAGACTACCTCATACACCAAGTTGAGGAGATTGAATTGTCTAGACCCGTACACTCAAGTTCCATGTTGATGGTTGAGAGGCACTTGAAATTTTTGAAGGGTTTGGTTAGATAACATGCATGTCTTGAGGGTTCTATGATGGAGGGATATATGGTATACCAAAACATGATGTATATTAGTGAATATCTTCCTAAATTAGTGTCAAAGCTCAATTTAGGTCTCATTTGTGAGTCCGCACTCGAATAACAATTTCAAAGAGGAAAGGTAGATCGAGGAAGGTGAAAGGTAATTATTAGCTAATGGATATTAATTAATATAATACATTTGACTTTTGATTTTTATGTATATATCATACATATTCTATTTTTAATATCAGTATGAATCAATTAAAAGTGTATACTTTGTTAAGTGAATATACATTTGTATTGAATTTTAATTTTATTTTCATCTAACAATTGGTCGAGAGTGAGATGCACTTCATTTATACATCGCAGAAAATATTGGTTGGATGAAGGTATGGATTGAACGATGTGAACAATCTGGTCATGGAATATCATGGCAAGGTGTGGCTTCATTGGTTAAAGCAACACATTGCAATGGAGATACCAATCTTACACAAAGCAAAATCGATTTAGCATATGGTTTAAAAGATAAGCAAACCAGCATATTAATCAACCACACTATTTATTTTTTTGCAAACATATTGATGTACACGTTGATTTTTTCCCTGTAGGGCATAAACATGCACTTAATCATAAATGGATCATGATGTAATCTTTACGTGCATGGCTTGTTGTAGGTAAAACACCATAAGGATATGTGGTGCAAGGGTTGTAAATATCGCATCAAAAAGTTGGATGAAATGAAGAAAACATCATATTGTGGGATATCTGCAATCATTGAGGTGACCAATGTTTCCGCTAGAAGTGACAGGCATCCAAAACTCTAAGAAAATCAATACTATGGGTATTTTGAAGATATTCTTCAGTGCGACTTTAACTCCTTCAAGGTAGTTTTGTTCATTGTCAAATGGTACACATTACGATTGAATCAACATGATCCCGATAAAACTATTATTGAACATGATAATGGATTTATCATGGTTAATACAAGGTTGATATAGACAGGAATGGAGCCTTATTTTCTTCCAAGCCAATGTGAACAGGTATTTTACTCTGAGGTTCCAGGTAGAGGGGGTTGGTCATTTGTTGTGATACATGATCCAAGGGGAAGGATGATAAAGTATAACGTAGAGGAAGGTGATGAAGAGGGTATCAAAGAAGAAGATGATGTTGAAGATTATCAACATCAGTTAGATGATCATGTTCCATAAGAAGATGTCAAAGAATTAGTTGAATCAAATGATGTAGCAGACAATGTCCATGAAGATGATATCGATGATAACATGATGATCGTAACTGACATTGATAATGATGATGATATGGAAAATACTTACAATGTTGACTCTGGATCAGATGAGATGATACAGATTATGAATTGGATGAAGAAGATAATGAAGTCCATTGAAGTGTATGAGGTATGCCTTAATATATCTACTCTACCCATTTTGATTTAATATTGCGATAGAATTATTGAATTTTATTGCCTTAAGATATCTACTCTACATATTTTGATTTTAATATTGAGATAGAATATATCTACTCTTCTTAGTGTTTTTTCCATTTTCCTGTATTTTGGCATATGTTATAATTAGAGGCATTGCTTCCTAAGTAGGACAAAAAAACACAATTTTTTTTTACATAGATTTTGTCGGGTTATGGAGAATTGAGAGTGATGTGGGGGGGGAGGGGCCATAAGAGCTTCCACCTGCATGTGATTGGCTCTGTTCATTATAGAATATTAAATTATTCTTGAAACAAAGAGAAGCTCAGTAAGGAAATGCACAATTATCATGCTAACCCAAATGGCATGCTTGATCATGTACTACATGGGGCCAACGTTGAAATTTTTTAAATTTGTACTTGATTGGACTAAAATTTGGCATGGTTAGACTAGACGCATGCATTGACATTACCGGAGGGTTTCCAGAATCAAACATGACTAACACCAACAATTTGAGCATCAAAAACCATACCTATATATTAATAAATGTGTTGCACGGGGCCAATGTTGAATTTAAAAAAAAAAATCTTGCTTGGACTGAAAATTGGCATGGTTAGACTAGACGCACGCATTGACAATGTGGGAGGGTTTCCATACTCAAACATGATTGACACTAATAATTCGAGCATCAAAAACCATACCTATAGATTAATTAATGTGTTGCATGGTGCCAACATTGAATTTTTTAAATTTGTGCTTGCTTGGACTGAATTTTGGAATGGTTAGATTAGATGCATGCATTGATGTTGTGGCAGGGTTTCTAGACTAAAGCATGAGTGACACTAAAAATTTGAGCATAAAAAACAATACCTATGGATTAATTAATGTGCTACACGAGGCCAACGTTGAATTTTTGTAAATTTGTGCTTGCTTGGACTGAAATTTGGCATGGTTAGACTAGATTCATGCGTTGATGTTGTGGGATTGTTTCCAGACTCCAACATGACTGACACTAACAATTCGAGCATCAAAAACCATAACGGGGCCAATGTTGAATTTTTTTCAATTTTTGCTTGCTTGGACTTAAATTTGGCATGGTTAGACTAGACACACGCATTGATGATGTTGGAGTGTTTCCATACTTAAACATGATTAAAAATAACAATTCAAGCATCAAAAACCATACATATAGATTAATTAATGTTCTGCACGGGGTCAACTTTGATTTTTTTAAAATTTGTGCTTGCTTGGACTAAAATTTGGCATGGTTATACTAGACACATGCATTGACTGTGTGGGAGGGTTTACATACTCAAACATGACTGACACTAACAATTCAAGCATCAAAAAACATACCTATAGATTAATTAATGTGTTGCACGGGGCCAACGCTGAAATTTTTAAAATTTGTGCTTGTTTGGACTAAAATTTGGCATGGTTAGACTAGACGCACGCATTAACATTGTGGGAGGGTTTACATACTCAAACATGACTGACACTAAAAATTCGATCATCAAAACCCATACCTATATATTAATTAATGTGTTGCACAGGGCCAACATTGATTTTTTTTAAATTTGTGCTTGCTTGGACTGAAATTTGGCATGGTTAGACTAGACGCGTGCATTGACACTATGGGAGGGTTTCCAGACTCAAACATGATTGAAACTAACAATTTGAGCATCAAAAACCATACCTATAGATTAATTAATGTGTTACACGAGGCTAATGTTGAAATTTTTTAAACTTTTGCTTGCTTGGACTGAAATTTGGCATGGTTAGACTAGACGCATACATTGATGGTGTGGGAGGGTTTCCATACTCAAACATGGCTGAAACTAACAATTCAAGCATAAAAAACTATACCTATAGATTAATTAATGTGTTGCACGGGGCCAACATTGAAATTGTTTATATTTGTGCTTACTTGGACTGAAATTTGGCATGGTTAGACTAGACGCTCACATTGATGGTGTGAGAGGGTTTCCAGACTCAAACATGAATGACACTAACAATTCAAGCATCAGAAACCATACCTATAGATTAATTAATGTGATGCACGGGGTCAACATTGAAATTTTTTAAATTTGTGCTTGCTTGGACTGAAATATGGCATGGTTAGACTAGATGCATGCATTGACATTGTGGAATGGTTTCCAAACTCAAACATGACTGACACTAACAATTCGAGCATCAAAAACCATACCTATTGATTAATTAATTTGCTTCACAGGGAAAACATTGATTTTTTTTAAATTTGTGCTTGCTTGGACTGAAATTTGGCATGGTTAGACTAGACACATGCATTGACATTGTGGGAAGATTTCCAGACCCAAACATGACTGACACTAACAAATAGAGCTTCAAAAACCATACCTATAGATTAATTAATGTGCTGCACGGTGCCAACTTTGAAATTTTTTAAATTTTTGTTTGCTTGGACTAAAATTTGGCATGGTTAGACTAGACACATACATTGATGGTGTGGGAAGGTTTCCATAATCAAACATGACTGACACTGCCTATCCTAGATCCAAATCCTAGGATCTATCATGTGCCAAGTGGGATCAAATCTCCCAAGGTGCAAACCTCTCCTCAAGTAGCTCCTTTCCTGCAATACCTGAGAAGAGGTTTTCACCTCAGGAGATTTGATCTCTCTTGGCGCTTGATAGAGCCTAGGATTTGGATCTAGGATGGCTCCAATCACGGGAGATAGAGCCTAGGATTTGGATCTAGGATGGTTCCAGTCACGATAAATGACAAAAAAATGGAGTTTGATCAGCATTGAAAGGAACAGGTTAAGTTGAAAACATAGATACAATTATGAGGATTATCATAATGTAAGTAATAAGTATTAAGGATTGAGTAAATTGCTAAACTGAGAAATAGATACAATAATTTTGTAAGGATCAAATAAATGAAAATATTGTTGATTGTGATAATTCTCAAGCAAACCCATCCATATTCATAGAAACTCAAATTTGAATACAAATGTTAGCACAATTGCAATAGGAATACCAATGAAATAGAATGCACCATTCCAAGCATACAGATGTGCAGCTTGGAATTGCAAGATTTAGAAGAGATCTCCACCCTTCGAGGCATTCTTTCGATGGCTTTTTTTTCAGGATTTCTTATATACCCCAATGACAATGACAACGATAATGACATTGACAATGACAATGACAATTAAAATAAAGGTAGCATAACAATGACAATACCATATTGAAATTTGTCAACATTGTAGCCAGAGAAACCCCCTGGATCCCCATGTTGAGATACCTCACTAATATAAAATTGAGATGAACATGAACAAAAACAACAATTACTGCACACAATGCCAGCAGTAGTGTAATGTTCTGAGTTCTCAAATAAATCCTGAGTGGATGCAGGAAGGCTTGTGTAATCAAATATGGTAGGGAGAAAACAATGTATGTGCTTGCTAGGTTAATAATGATTTCATCCTGACCATAGAGTAGAATAATTGGTTTCATATTACATCACAACAATCTAATGGGTATTGTAGCACAAAGAAGAATGAGAACTGTTCTTTGGAGTGTGAGACCCAGAACAGACCATCGTTTTGCTCTGAATTCCTAGCTGCATATGGGCTCCATTCCCATGGCCATCCCATATATGACAGAATAGCCTGTTATATTAGCGAAACCCATGGAAAGTGAGCCTCTCGCTATCTCCAACTCTCCAAGAGAACCCAAAAAACAACATTGAAACCATGCCTCTCAAGTATGGAAGCAATCCCATCATTACCATTGGACCTGTAATTCTGCTCAACGTTGCCACTTCCTATCATACATGCAAGGATAAGGTGATATAAAATAAAAACTTTTCTTTAAATTGTAGATTCTAAATTCCTCCAAAAAAGATAATTACGCATGCAAATTGAAATACAATATTATTGGTCAGCTCGTGCAGTGTTGGCCAGTCCTTTAATTCGTTGGAATTGTCGTTAGATTCATTATCTTTTCATTCTGAACAATTCTCCCCTTTCTCAACGTGTAGCAAATTCATTTATGAGGAAATGTAGAAACGTTCTTCAGCGCCTAGTTGCATTTCAGCATGGTGGCAGAGATTGAGATGTTCTACACCATTTTCACTTGATCCAAACATGGTTATAAATTCGGTCATCCAGAAACAAATACTTGTATACAGCTACTCTGTAAGTCTAATCCCCACACAAAGATGAAGCTAATCACCTTCCTCTTCTTGGTTATAAAGAAGATTGTGTAAATGAGAAAAACCAACATATGGGACTTGGGGAATCTACAAAGGTCCCTAGATCATTATCGAATTTGAATGGGAACTCCCAATCTTATGTTGAATGGACGCTCTTAAAATTACATGAAAGAGTAAGAGTATTTAGACTTGGGAATTGAAAAGGCCAAATTTCAATGGAAACTTCATTTTTTTGAATGAGAAAGTTGAATGGACAATTAAAATTAAGTTTAAAAAAGAATATATACACCTGACCTTCTCAGGATTTGGAAAAAAAAATTATTTAATTTTTTTTTTACTATTTAAATTATTAAAACATTATAATTATCAAAACATTAAAACTTTTAAAACTTATAATATTATACTATGCATCTATTGAATCCACACTAAAATTTATGCATCCATGAAATCTACACTGAAATCAATGCGTCCAAGGAATAACAACTACACTTAAAATTATGCAATGATAAAAAACCATACACTAAAATCTATTGAAGTATAAAACACCATACGTTGAAATCTATGCAAGTATAAAATTCAATATATTTCTAAAAAAATAGGTGATTTAGGAGGATTGAACCTTGGATCTCACACCTATTATCCCAAACACCCTTACCACTATACCACAAGTAATTCTTATTATACATAGTAAATAACTTATATATAAATTTGAATAATATGTTTATTTATATAAATATAACATTTAAATTATATTTGAATTTAAATTTAAATATCTTAAAATAAAAACATTAAAAAATTTAATTATACTTTAAATTTAAATTATATTTTAAGGTAGGCCTTCAAATATTTGAATGTAAATTATTTTCTAATTTTGAAGCTATTTTATTATAAAAAATATATATTTAGATAAGCTTAATTGTTATAATAATGATTTACCATGAATTGTAAATAATGAAAAAGGCATTCACTATAATTTTGTGCAAATATTCATAAACCATTTTTCACTAACAAACTCCGTATGATTGATCATTTCAAAAAATTCAAATCAATATCAGATGCTATAACTTTTTATATCTTTTGGTAGAAGATATATGTAATTTAAAATTAATATTTAAATTTCGATCACTTCCACCTCGTTAATTTCGAGTTCTCTATAAAATACAAGTTAGTGCATCTTTCTTTTTAACATTCCAACATTAAAATTGAAAAAAATTATATATATATTGATTAGTAAAATTGAAATTTTAACAGGGTGAAGTTACCACGAAAGAAGCAAAGTAGGAAGAAAGAAGCCCACCAAGAAACACATAAAAGAAAATGCTAAAAAATGATATAGAAAATATGTAGATATAATTAAGGCAGGCCTTCAAATGATTGAATGTAAATTATTTTCTGATTTTGAATCTATTTTATTATAAAATTTTCATATTTAGATAAGCTTAATTCTTATAATAATGATTTACCATGAATTGTAAACAATGAAAAAGGCATTCAATATAATTTTGTGCAAATATTCATTTGCAGAAACCATTTTTCACTAACAAACTTAATATGATTGATAATTTAATAAAAACTCCAAATCAATATCAGATGTTATAATTTTTAAAATCTTTTGGTATAAGATATACGTAATTTAAAATTAATATTTTAATTTCGATCACTTCCACCTAGCTAATTTCGAGTTCTCTATCAAAAACAAGTTACCGCATCTTCATTTTTACCATTCTAACATTAAAATTGGGGAAACAAAATATTTTGATAAGTAAATTAAAATTTTAACAGGGTGAAGTTGCCAGGAAAGAAGCAAAGTACGAAGAAAGAAACCCAACAAGAAACACATGAAAGAAAATGAGAAAAATTGATGTAGAAAATTTGCGTTCAAATGATTGAATGTAAATTATTTTCTGATTTTAAAGCTATTTTCTTATAAAGTTTTCATATTTAGATAAGCTTAATTCTTATAATAATGTTTTACCATGAATTTTAAATAATGAAAAAGGCATTCACTATAATTTTGTGCAAATATTCATTTGCAGAAACCATATTTCACTAACAAACTTCGTACGGTTGATAATTTCAAAAAATTTAAATCAATATCAGATGTTATAATTTTTTATATCTTTTGGTAGAAGACATACATAATTTAAAAATAATATTTTA
>LPNX010159696.1:1218104-1252185 GCA_001517045.1 Pseudotsuga menziesii | reverse complement strand
TATCCTAGGCTATATTAGCTTGAAATTAAAATTTAAAATTTAAAATAGATTACCTATTCGCTGCTCATATTGCCCTTCTCTTCTCTTTGCCGCGGGTTTGTGTTTTATAAATTTTTATATAGTTTTTTGTATTACCTTAATTTTAATTAATAGCCAACAAAATATATTTACAAATACCTGACTATATAGCTAGGAACATTACAATATCTCCCCCATACACGAGGAACGTTATAAGAGGAACGTTACAAGATCTCTCCCATATTGGGTTGTAGAGTGCCTCTTGGCACAACAATTCGAGCATAAAAAACCATACCTATAGATTAATTAATGTGATGCACAGGGCCAACATTGAATTTTTTTAATTTGTGCTTGCTTGGACTGAAATTTGGCATGGTTAGACAAGACGCACGCATTGACAGTGTGGGAGGGTTTCCAGACTCAAACATGACTGACACTAACAATTCGAGCATCAAAAACCATACCTATAGATTAATTAATGTGTTTCACGGGGCCAATGTTGAAATTTTTTAAATTTGTGCTTGTTTGGACTGAAATTTGGCATGGTTAGAATAGACGAATGCATTGTTGCTGTGGTATGGTTTCTAGACTCAAACATGATTGACACTAACAATTCAAGCATCAAAAGCCATACCTATAGATTAATTAATGTGTTGTACGGGGCCAACATTGAAATTTTTTAAATTTGTGCTTGCTTGGACTGAAATTTGTCATGGTTAGACTAGATGCATGCATTGATGTTGTAAGAGGGTCTCCATACTCAAACATGACTGACACTAACAATTCAAGCATCAAAAACCATACCTATAGATTAATTAATGTGTTGCATGGGTCCAACATTGAAATTCTTTAAATGTTTGCTTGCTTGGACTGAAAGTTGGCATGGTTAGACTAGACGCATGCATTGACAGTGTCGAATGGTTTCCATACTCAAACATGACTGACACTAACAATTCGAGCATCAAAAACCATACCTATAAATTAATTAATGTGTTGCACGGGGCCAACGTTGAATTCTGATTAAATTTGTGGTTGCTTGGACTGAAATTTGGCATGGTTAGACTAGACGCATGCATTGATGATGTGGGAGGGTTTCCAGACTCAAACATGATTGAAACTAACAATCCAAGCGTCAAAAACCATACCTATAGATTAGTTAATGTGTTGCATGGGGCCAACATTGAAATTTTTTAAATTTTTTCTTGCTTGGACTGAAATTTGGCGTGGTTAGACTAGACGCACGCATTGACAGTGTGGGAAGGTTTCCAGACTCAAACATGACTGACACTAACAATTTAAGCATAAAAAACCATACCTATAGATTAATTAAGGTGTTGCACGGGGCCAATGTTGAATTTTTTTAAATTTGTGCTTGCTTGGACTAAAAGTTGGCATGGTTAGACTAGACGCATGAATTGATGTTGTGGGAGGGTTTCCAGAATCAAACATGACTGACACTAACAATTCAAGCATAAAAAACCATACCTATAGATTAATTAATGTGCTACACAACGCCAATGTTGAATTTGTTTAAATTTGTGCTTGTAGTGCTTCTTCAACAGACAATCCATTAATACACTTTAGTATTTGTTCTAGATTTTGGAAAGTAGTTATGTAATAATTTGTTACTAGATTCTAAATATGATAGAGATAGATATGCACAAACTAATTATCAACACCCCCACTAAAACTATGTTCAAGAAGATTGAATCACTTCTCTCTAGTTTTGGTTTATAACAGTAGATCTTGTAGACTAACTTTTGGAAGGTTAAGTTTTTAGGCATAGTTGACCTTGTAGCATGAATTCAACGTGGTAAATTAAGTTTAGAATTTTAAGTGTTTTATTGGCAGATAGGTGGTTTTGTGCTAATCTTAGAGGTTTAAATTAACCTTCAATATTAATACCTTCTTGGATTTTTCACTTTATAGTTGGATTATACCTTTGCTCCATATTTCTCATGTATAATTATTGATTGTGTAGAGTTATGGTTGGTTTCCAACTCCTTTCTTCGAGAAATTCTTCAAATCTATCAGTTAAGTAATATCCATTTTGCAACCAAATTAATATGACCTTGAGTTGTTGCAACACCAATAAGTCTAAGATAACCTTGTGGAATATATATTACTTTATGGAGAATTAGTATGAATTTGAAACTATACATATGGAAAAATAAATTGCAGTTTAAAAGAAATTATGTGCATGTGGAATGTGACTTCAACAATATAACATCTAGAATGTGTTTGACATAAAATATTTGGAATATTACTAAAATTAGTATGAATTTCAACTCTGAAAAACCTTAGAGTGTATTGTTTCATAATAGTGGAACCATTATTCATATTTGCAATGATACTCCTATATTTTATTTACTTTCTTCTTAGACAATATGTTTTTCTTGAGTTCCTTTACCATCTTAGGTAATTTGATATAGTAGTGGAGAAAGTGTGCAAACCATTTTTTTTAAACAATCCTACTTCTATGATATAAGACAATGTAAATACACAAACACTAACAAATGAAATATAAATGATCCCAAAAATTGCAACTTCTTCAATATGCTCATAATTTACTAACTTGAAAAGAATGCATAATACCGAGTTTATAGTACCATCATTCAACATAAAAAGTCATACTAACACAGAGGTATAAAAATGCACTTTGTATTGTGTAATAATCCATTGAGTTAACAAAAATGGGCTTCATGGATTTTGATGAAGCTCAATCTTACATCCAGTTGTTCCATCCACAAGTGGAAGCCATAGGGTTGCTTTCGGTGATGTGTAGATTTGAAAATAATCTCATTTTTCTAATTGTTAATTTTTATATATTGGTTCTTTATATCCTTAAGGTTACAACACCAAATACATCTCATTTTACTTGAATTCATATTATTAAAAGAATATTTAAAAAAAATGTGTGTATTTATTAAAGGTTAAATAATCCAACTAGCATAACTCAATCCACAAAGCTCCATTTGTTTTTATCTTTTGCACCCTTCTTCAAATGGTCCCTTCTAAAGTTTAACAAAGCATAGTCCTCGAATCAAATCTTTATCATAATATATTTTTGTAAACCAATTTATGTCATGACATTTGTCTTTGTAACTTAACTGTGGGTCAATGTGGAATCATGTGTGACATAAATAGGGAATATTTGTCGACAAAGTTCTTATCGTCGTCATTTCAAGTTTTTTCTTACAAGGTACTTATGAGGTACAAATATATGGGAAGGGAAGGGATTATGGTTTATGTATTTAGGTGTAGGATGTTTGGGTTAAGGTAAGGGGTATGTGTTTTTGTTGTGTCATGATTATGGCTATGTAGTTAGGAAAAAGAATTAATATTAAGGAGTATGGGTTTTATATCAAGTGAAAGGATATGGAGTTTGGTGTCATGGGGGTTAGGAGTTAGGGATTTATATTTTTTATATACTATTATTAGGGGTCAAGCTTAAATGGTATTCAAGGGTAATATTTAAGGTTTATTTGGTTTTAGGTGGGGGGTATATATTAGCACTTGGTCATAGTTAGAGGGTGTGTATTTTAAGGTGGGGGGTAGGGTTGCAAGTTATATAGTTAGGGATAAGAAGTTAAGGATTTTATCTTGGTAGGGTTTAAGGGGTACCACAAGTAGATTTGAACCCAAAACCCAATGACTCCATCCATTGAAACCTCAAAAAAATGAATGCGTCGTCGGATTTTTGGTTCAAAATTTTGGATTTCGTTTGGGTTTAATTATGCATAGAAAATCCGATGTTATATATTAAAGTGGTCAAATATCTAATGTTATATCTCTTTTTTTGTTCAGTGGAATAGATCCAAATAATCATCCATGGTGTTCTATAACTTGACATGATGACCATAGCCCACTTGTGGGATAATGATTCCCTATGTATGAAATGCATGATAAATTGGGGTTCTCCACATTGTCCATGGGGTCACATGCATGGTCCCAACTCATGCATGCATATAAGTGAAAAACATACCCCCTAATCCCAAACATGTATCTCTAGGTACATACCCTTTATCCCCGTATCCCTAACTGCATAGCCCTTAACCCTGACCCTAGTTACTCCCTACACAAAATCCTCTTTTAATATCATAGTTGGTTAGGGGTTGGAGGGTTCTACAAAAAACTATGAATATGAAGACCTAATCTCTACCCATAAGCCCATTAACCCTTATCCAAAATTCCATACCACATCAAGCCAATATTAAAACCATGTAGTCTTTATATATATTTACATATAATAGACATCATTTTAAAACCCTACCTATCTGTTTATGAAATGTATAGAAAATAAAGATGATTTTTTTTACTATATTGTGTCATATTCTCTTGGGATCCATTCTTATAGTATCCTAATTATTTAAGGGTTAGAGGGTTAGGGACTAACCCTATTTGTGAGCCCCTAACCTCTACCCATGCCCCCTAATTGTGAACCATTAAATTATATCCATACCCCCTAACTATGAACCTTTAACCTCTACCAATAGAACCTAACTATGAACCCTTAGCTACTAATAAATATTAGAGGGTTTCATAAGCTTATTACATGGCACTATATAATAATGCAGATCAAAGGTTTAAGGGCAGGGAATCTCTTTATAAATGAATTAAGAAACTCATATTGAATCCTTATTTATTATTGAGTAAATTATTATATAGAAAAAGACTTACTGTTAAATCTAAGGTTTTATTGATAGCTCGCATGCCATACCAACACCATGCACAAATAGCTAGCGCTCGGGTTCCACCACCTATCTAGAAGTCAAGTTTGATAGGGGCTCCCACACTCTTCTTTGGAATGATTTAGGTTGAGATCCAACACTCCTTCCCCCTTACTAGAGCTCGTATACGTCAAAGAGTTCGCATAAAAGGTGGATCTAGGAGGTCGTAGAGGTCGCCACGGAGGTCAAGTACTTCACAAAGGAGGTCGATGAGGTCAAGTATTTCGTAGAGAAGGTTGGGGAGGTTAAGGAGTTTGCAGAGGTCACCACGACGTTCACAAAAGAGATCGAGGAGTTCACATAGGAGGTTAAGGTGGTTAAGGAGTTCATAGAGAAGGTCAAGGAGGTTGAGGAGGTCATAGAGGAAGTCAAGGAGGTTGAGAATCCACAAAGGATGCAATTTCTCCAAAATTGGTTAGTACCCACACTTACTTCACTTGAAATTTTTGAGTTTGACATAATGTGCTATAGAGTTTGGTTGGACGCCATTTTTATGTGAAATGTGCCTTCATATTCTTCACAAATCCTCATTTTCCTCTAGATTGTATATTTTAAATAGGTAAAACAGGAACAGGTATGAGTGTCACAAACAACTTAACTCAAACCTCTCCCATCAATGTGACCCTCATACAAACAGGGTATCACAAAAAACTTAACTCAAACCCTTATAAAATAGTTGCCAGCTTGAGCAAATTAGGTCTGGAAACCCTACTTAGGTCCGAAAATCCTAAAATTCTAGGTGACTGTGACCTTATGCATGGATAATATTGCTAGGAGTTATGTTCTGGGTTAGACAATATTAAGTCACTACTTGCATACATTAGGCCTCCACACTCAAGACATGCTAATGCATGGCCTCATTGGGTTGTGGATCCCTTCGAAATGCCTACATTTTTTAATTTGATTGCATATTAACCAATATAAATATCTGATTTAGAGTCATCCCTAGCAATTCAATTAACAATCTATTGGAATGAACAACCACTTATAGTGGGAACCTTACCAAGGACCTCAATTTGGTCTTTTTGGTTTTAATTTGATATAATATAATTAATTTAACAAGATATATATCTGATTTAAAGTCCCTACACTGTCGAAAGTCCATTAGCAATCTATTGGAATGAAAAACTATTGATAGTGGGTACTCGGTACCTTGCCAAATTTCTCGGTTTGGTCTTTTAGTTAAGGAATCATATCTATTTGTTAGGGGTTTCATGTTTCCATATATATGATGCTACTATATGAATTTCAAGAAGAATATGTGAGTAGGTTGGGTAATTTTACCATCTTAACAAATGCTCAAGTTTCTAAGGTGTTATTGCCTTGCTTCTCCATGCATTGCTCTTACTAGGCTATATCTTCTGTAAAATGTATAATGTTCGCCCTTTATGAAAGAATGGTGCCAAGGAGATAAAAGAATGTGGAAATAATAGCTTTAAACTCTATATTCGTAAATGAAAATCCACACGAAATGGATGAAGCAATTTTTTCCATTGAATAACCATGGGTATTTGAAAGGAATTGAACCTTAAACTTGCTATTTGTAAATGCAAGTACACCTCAAAAGACCAAACCAAGGTATTTTCCTCTCGTAAGGAACTTCATATCATTCATGATGATGTATCCACTTCTCAAATATTTGAATGTCTCTATTTTGTGTCTAAATATAGCATATAAAGAGTTGAGTGTCCCAATGTGATACAATTACCATCCTTGTCCTTTTGATGCTGCCAGACAATCACAACAAATACAAACTTATTTACTGGAAATAGGTGCATATCTTGGACTACAGAGACAAATCTGATAAGGATTGAATTAGTATACCCCCCTTTTAAACTTGGATCAACATTTTTCTACCATATATTATAGGAGTTAGGTTAGGACGGCACATCCCTTCATATGATGACTTCTTCTGGGAGGTCATATAAAATTGGTATAATGGATTTCCCCACTTCATGATTACATCACAAAGGAAATAGATATGCTCATGCAACTTTGTCTCAATATGATTGGTGATCTCATACTTTCATCCTTTAAGAATGGGATATGATTGACTATCTATATGAATGTTTGAAAAGCCTTTTTTGGCATGCATGTATGTAGGAATATCTTGGAAATTTTTTGCTTCTAACTATTTATTTGGTTCTCCTAATTGTCACATCTAGTTGCTTATTTTTTCAATTCCTTTGATCAATATTTCAAAGGACCCTACCCCCCCGGATCACACAACACTTAGCATCCACTCCAACAGTCACAACGTGCCTTTGGAACTGCCTTTTCCACCAAACCAACCCCAAAACACTCATTGGAAACCCAAATCCTAACAATATGCTCTCTTTCAACCAACGCTCACAAATATAGATGGGACTTTGAGATAGGATAATGATGCATGGGAGATTGTTCCTTTTGAAATGACAATGATTTATTCTGAGACTATAACATATTCAAATTTGCAAAAAACAAGTTCTGTTGAGATTCATAGGGAGAAAACTAGTGTTAGTGAAAACAATTTCCTTGGAAAGAGGGATTGTTAGCTTTTGAGTTGCTCCAAAAGTATTTACACTATGTTACGGTTTCCTTCATGTGACATGGGATGTATTGTGAAACCTTAGACCCTTAGTTGTATTTTCGACCTTTTCATTCATAACATTATGGAATCTTTTTATGAGTGAGTCTTTAACACTCGACTTGGAGCTAAAGTAGCACACTACATTATGAGGGGGTTATCGTACGTGGTCTTGTTTGCATGAGAAGTGGATACACCTCGGGAGGAGAATTGGGAATCATAAGGGAGGGCACTTGACTATGTGAGAGTTGGGACCATTTAACATGCCTTAGGAGGATGAGTACTTAGGACACTTGGGCATTGGTTTTTCTGAGCTCTATAATGATTTGTGCTTGGTATTTGTTAGAATTTGTTGTAGGTGGTGTAATATATGTGCTTGTAATTTATATTTTCTTTGATGTTGATAAAATTCAGTACCCCATGGTCATTCTGTAATCTAAACTGTCGTGTATGTTAAAAGCTTGGAAAATGTAAATCCCACCTAAACTTTATCCTTTATTTTACTCTATATACTATATTTGAATATTGTTTAGTTAAGAGGGTATGATTGAGAAATCAATACATTTTCTAGCCATGTGGGTGGATTTGTGGAATTATTCTTCAAGAATTTACCTTACAAGGAGATATTGCATATATTTGACCTTAGTTGAGCTTCCATCTCTTTGGTAGGTCAAATAAGAGGTAGTTACAAGGAATTATTGCATATAAAGGGTAGTTACAAGGATTTATTCAATATATTTGACCTTATTTTACCTTCCATCTCTTTGTCAATTCAAATAAGAGGTAGTTACAAGGAGTTATTGCATATATTTAACCTTATTTAACCTTCCATCTCTTTGGCAGGTCAAATAAGAGGTAGTTACAAGGAGCTATTGCATGGATGCATGGTTACCCCACATTGTCATGATTTTATGTAAAAGTGGCATCCAATATGTTTGTTTAGATGTTATATTGCTCATACTCTAGATATTGGGTGTGCTTGATAGACTCAAACCTTAATTCTTTTCCAAATTATGTGCCAACAATTATAGGCATTCATTTACCAATTATGGGCATTAATGTATGAGATTTGTTTGTTTAGTGTCAAATTCATTCCCATGGTATATATACCTCATCATGACCACATGAGCGTGCCACGGATTCCACTAATGCATAGTGCCATGTTGAATATAAAAGATACTTGTGGACATAAAACATACAAATGTGTCACAAACCCATGTTTGTGTAGGTAGACTTAAATCTCCTCCAAGAAAATTTGTGCACAAATTTGTGCCTTTGTGACAACTTCTACCACCTTCAAAAATTATGTGTACTGGTAAGGTAACAAAGCAATAAGATTATATAGGTTTTTATTGGAAGAAACTCATTTCAACATCCATAAGACCTTACATTATTGTAGATATATGTTTATTGGACTTACATCTTTAAGAATGTAAAAAATATATCAATGTTGATGTTGTTTGTGTTATTGCTAAATTGGGCAATAAAAGAAAGGAGTTTACATACAACCATTCATATCTTAAGACCGAAGGGTGTCTACCTATTTGGATTTTCTAGTAATATGACATGACCCATGACATAATTTTCTCATGCAAGGCAATTAATTCACCATAGAGCACCATATCATCATCCACTTTTAGAGTTGGGATCACCTTTACTCTTTTTTTTATCCAAATCTAAAAGCATATTCCATCACTTTATGTCCATTTTTTTATATCCAAATCTCAAAGCATATTCCATGATGATTTCAAACTATGTCTCACATAGTTTAACATCACATAGGATCTAAATTTTGATGATTCCTTCTTATACGAACTTGAGGCATTTAAAAATTATTTTTGGCCATTTTTTCCAATTTTGAGCATGCAAGACAAATAAAGGAAAAATCCCTTACTAATCAACATATGCATTTTTAATCCTGGGGGGGAATTGCTAACTACGTATGATGATAGTGGAAAATGCATGCCTTAATGTCTTGTAATTCTCTAATATGAATTATGCATACCCAACAAGGTCCTATTTGAATTTTTTTCCCATGGTGTAGGTAGAACCAAACATGTATTTTTCAGATATTTCTTCCTCGAGCGAGGGGAGTTCAGTAAGACTAGATGAAAGTGAGACATCCAGTAGGTCTACAAGAGTTATATCAACTAGATGTTAAAAGATAAGAAGAAAAATCTATAAACACATGGAATTTTTTCTCGCTGAAGGGGGGTCATGTTCCTATGATGATGAGACAATAGGCGACATCGAGGTGCTCTTGAGGTACAAACATCTAGTGAAACAATGGGTACCCAAGGATCTCCCTCAACTAAACACATATTTTTGTGTGAACAAGAGGATATATCGAATTGCACCATCATCTTTACATGGTTTGGGGTTGTTTTGCACTGATGGCATAAAGGTCAATTACGACAGATGTACAAAATTGATGGAGTCATGTTGGAACTTGTTACAACTACAAATATTGGATTTGCTTGGTCCAATATACATGAAGTACGTGTAGATATGGATTGTCAGCAAATTATTTACATCTAAAAGGAAAAGATCAAAATAAAGGAGCAACGTTGTACATTGACGAAATGCCAAAAGCCACAGGGAATATTGTGGGGTTTGTAAACAGTACACAACCAGGGTCTACAATTAAGCAGCCCAACTGCATATTTGAGGGGCATGAAGGAAATTGTGTTTTTGTATGTGCCATTAAATCAATAGTTGCAGGGAAGAGTTGATTATTAATTACAATTTGAATCGAGTAGATACAAACACGGTTACTATGGGAGTGGTACATCTAATAATTTACCCAACATTTTATTGATTAATTTAATATCTTAAGGATTTTTCATTAGTCTATTGTTATAATTTGGTTTAAATTTTCTATATTTACTTCATAGGGTAGTGATCAGAGCATCTCCCTAACAACTGGTCAGAGGATTACAACTTCCTCAAGGAAGTAGGTATATATCTTTGTAATAGTACAAATATAATTTGAAAAAATAGTTTTTTTTTGTTGTGTCTTTTCATGAGTATATTCGTTTGGCTTATATAATGTTATTTGTATATTTGTTGTAGATTTTTGATCGGGGAAACCACCCGACTATTGACCATACTACAACAGCTTCGGAGCAACATGTATACCTGATTGTAATTGTACAATTTAAATACATCAAAAAAATGTCTTATTATGTCATTTAGTTTCCTAACTATCATAGTTTCTACTCGTGCTAATAATTTAGCACATTCTCTGCTGCTATTATGGGGTCCCGAAGCACAAGGAGATTTTACTCGTTGGTGTAAATTGGGTGGTCTATGGACCTTTGTTGCTCTTCATGGTGCTTTTGCAAATTGGAAACACATCGAAACTTTTGAATGGAAAAAGATATAAAAGTAGATCTTATTTTTTGTTTTGTAAAGTGACGACCGCACCAAGATTAGTATCAATACATTGGACAAGTGGAGTCAAGGATAAATTAATAAGGGCATCAAATATGAATGTATTTTGAATGATAAGGACTAGGAGTGAATGCTAGCTAGGATCAATAACCCACAAACAACCCTATTTTGATGTCCACTATTATAGAAAATCACTCGTGAAAACCCAAATTAAGTAGTTCCAAACATGTATGGGGGAGTATTTACCAATAAAAAATGTGAATGCCATCCAATTCTTGATCAAGAATAAATATTTAAATATTGATATTTCCAACAATAAACACAAATATTTCAAAGGGGGAATGAACCACAATCAAACTCTTCTAAATAATAAATAAGGTTACCCATATTCAACCCTTCATGACACATTAGATGCAAGAAAAATCCATCTCAATTAGTCTTCAACAATACTAACTCAACACATAGTTGCCATAAAAAGAGAATCCTCATTTTCATTTCCTTCAAGATATTCAACTAAGCTCCAAGGGGAAAAGTCCCCCAATCTAACCATCCAAAACAAATGGGAGGAGCTACTCTTTATAGATTCTATATCGAATTCCCTTATAATAGAATATTATTTGAATGGATCTATATACACTAATCTCTCCAATGAATAACAATAAAATATCCATATCCATACTTTTCTCCAAGGAAAAGGACAATATTAATATCCAACTAACTCCTAGTGACAAGTCAAACAACAAATAATAAATCGGAGCGAGGTCAACCCTTGATTCATGAGGACATTATTGATTATGTTTCATGCTTGGATGAGGATCTTCCCCAAATTAATTTCAAAGATAGTGTTTACATCAACCATATCCACCATTAAATAGAGGGGTCTACTTGTGCATGCCATCTATGGCATGATTTTGGTTTTCTTCCTCATAGTGATGAGACTTCATAAGAGATATTTTATGTGTCCATTAAAGTGTGTTTTATTGGCAAGCATCGATGTGATTGAGCTTGTGTTAACATAAAAATTTGGATTCAAATCCCTCATTGGACATGATTGTAAATATGGATTTGTACATATAACACATGTTTTTTACAAAAAAAAAATTGTGCCCCAACAATGAATATGGGACAATAGTCTCCTCGGTGTTCTGCATTAGGTTCACTCAATTTAGAGAAGAAATTTTTCTTGGTGTATGCTTCATTTCCTTTAGGATTCTAACCAAGACATTCAGTATGCTTTGCATGCATTTCTTTTCTATGTATACGAGCATGGAAAACTTGAATTTTTTCTTCAGAAATAGAAGAAGGCACAGTAGTAGGAATGGGATCTTTAAGGTTGGCTTGATTCACCATGTTTATGGGACTTTTTCTTTGTCTAAAGCACAAATATCTGACCATCTGGGGCTTCACAAATTTTCAAATAATTACTTTTGAATAGCGACATAGAATAGGGGAGTTGACCAACAACAAAATAATTTTCAAGTAGGAAAAAGTCGTATTGAAGAGGGATGTTGAAAAAATCAACCATTTTAGTTCTTTGGAGAAAAATCATCAGTTATTACTAGATGCTTCATTTAAGGCAGGTCAAGCACGCATTTAGTCCCAAGCATCTACAACACTTTAAACTCTACCAGTGGACTAGCAATGAACTGTCTGAATTCACCGGCTGTTTCTCAAGCAATGAATTATATTGGATAAATTACAACACCTTATCTCCCAAAATTATTTTAGTGGTCCGGGATCTTCCTGAATAGTAACATGTCCGTGAAATACTACCCAAGTAAGTGTATGTGTAGAAGTAAAAGTGTCACTCTACCATAAAGGTTAACTGGAACCTTCAAAGATGTTTCACTCATTGAAGACCTAGTTGCAAAGATGTTGTTTCTACCAATGAATTATAATATAGTTTTAACCATGTTTGAAGAAATGAATGATTTACAAACATGCTCAATGTTGTCCAAATATTAGCATATAGATAGACTATAAGACACCATTGTAAGGGGCTAGTGTTGCAACCCGTTGATAAGAAAATAATGGAGATGTGTATAAGAGCAAGGCATTTTTTCTTTCAAGGAAACATGATCATCTATATAAATCTATCAGTGTCACAAACACTAAACCCAAATTCTTGTCATGTACTCATTATCTACCCAGATCTTCGTCATGTTCTCACTATCTGTACTAAACACAAATTTATATTGTGAGTATAAGTTTGAGTGTTTCTTTTTGTTCATATATGGAGTAGTTAGACCTACCTATTTGCAAAGCTTCCAATTTGGCACAATATGGAAGAATATCATTGAATATGCTTGAATCCAGTTTAATCCCCAAAACTAGCATTTCACTAAAGAGCTTTAGGGATTCTCCCAAATATTCAACTTATACATATCCTTCCATTATCACAGTCCAGGTAACCACATCTTGTTCAAGAATTTTCTCAAACACTTTTGGTGCATCCTCCATGTCATCACATTTAACATACATATCAACAAGTTCACTTCCCGCAAACTGAATAAGTATCCATTACTTTAGCTCGGTCTCTATAGCATGGATGGGGATCCTTTCTTCATTCAATCTATTTCCTTCCTTCCTATGAGTATGGTACTTTTATTATGTACTAAATGAAACCTCCCTGAGCTTCTATCTCATTCTAGTAATGGCTAGTAAGTATATAAACATTTCCAAAGAGAAGAGACTTCACTACCCTCCCTTCCCATATAAACCCTCACATTGACAAGCTAGCTGTAAGAATACAATTACCAGAATGAATGACCACAATATTTGGAAACTTTGGTCTTTGCTTCTCACACAAACTTTTATTTGTTAATCTGAATCCTGGTTTAAGCTATCGGATGTTGCTCTCAAGTTATGGTGAGGGGAAGGTGGTTATGGTCCATTCATCTACCCACTTTTGATCATTTACATTTTGCCAAAAAAAAGTAAATGTGAACCTCACTCTTTTTATAATTATAAAGGTAAAAAAAGATGTTGCTTTCAAGTTTTATTAATTAAAAGTAATCTATTTTTAAGGTCACCACCAAGCAAAACGCCAATTTGGTGTCTGCGACCCCCTTGTTTGAGGGATAAGAGACCCATCTCTGTGCAACAATTTATCTAGTAAAGTCTACATATGTCTATGTACTCTACCCCACTCTAGATTTGAACTTGTGACCTCCTCAAGTAAACCCATGCTCTTAACCATTAGGCCAACTCAAGCCTAAAAATATCAAGGAGTAGTTCATTTCAAGGAAGCCACTAAAATCTAGCATGTTAGTTTCAAATTAGATTTGTTCTAGATTCGGATGTAATTTTAAGTTAAAGTGTGAGCATGATATCATTAATAGTATCAACTTGCTTCATTGTTTTTAAGTATTTATGAGTGTTCATTTTCATAAATTTGATGCAATCTTGGATTTAGCTTCCACCTTTTAGATAACAATGGTTTTTTTTTAAATTTAACATGTAACAATTTCCATTATTTAAAATAATGTAATTTAGGATTGAGCTTCTACCTTTTGTATAACAATGTTTTTTTCCATACAGGGAAAAACACTTATCACACTTTCCATTTCTTAAGATAGTAAATTGAAAATTTGAATCCATTCATGAATACATAAAAGCTCCACCCAAACATTCTTAGAATATTTAAAAAACAATGATCTTCATTCCCAAAGCTACAGATAAAGAGACAAAAAAACAAGCAACCAACAAATAGACACATAAATGCCTCATTAAAGGATTACATAGTTATCATTCTTGGAGGGAGGATACCTCAACCTTGTCCCAAGATGATGTAACTAAGAGAGAAACTATATACATTTTATATGCTTGCTTGGAGAGTTTGTTAACTTATTGATTGTAACATACCTCCAAGATTAAAATTGGAGAGGGCTAAATAGATTTTCACAATTTGGAAAAGTTTTTCGATGCCAAACTCAAATTATAACAAAATGGACTAAATTCACAAGAAATTAATGGAATCTACTATAACCCCTTGTTCTGCAAATGACATTTGAATTCTACGATTCCCCATCAAACCATCCTATAGGTTTACCTTTTACAAGACAAGGTAGATTCAATCTCCTAATCTTTGGAGACTTAGACATCTGTAACTCTGCAAATGAAGCCATAATCCTTTAATATACAAATCTTGCAGAAACATTCTTCAAGTCAAAGATGACTGTATTCCTATGAAGCCATATTTTCCAACAAAATATAACTAGAAGAATCTTATATGAGACCCCTCTCTAGGGGGTCTCTGAATCCAACTGCAGTGTCAAATTTTAGTAAATTGTAACATTTTAGATGGATTCAAATACATGAGCTGTGATCATAATTATGTCACTCGACGGTAATGGTCAAAAATTGTAATTTATTGTCAAAATTACATTTTTTTACGATTGTTGCGGAGTGACACAATTTACATGATCACTTGTGTCTTTGAATCCATTTGCAATGTTAAAATTTAGTAAATTGTACAAATTCATTGTCAAAATTGTAATTTTCCATTGTCGAAGTGAGACGACTTAAAATGACCAAATAAATGGCCAATTGCTATGTGGCCATTTTTAGTTTAGTTCTTATCCCGTGACCATTTTGGTCATTTTTAGTTGACCAGATTGATCATTTATCTTGGTCATTTTTAGTTAGCTTGCTTAAAATTTCTTAATTTTGGTCATCTATCCCTTGAAAAAACTATGGTGACCAATTTTTTTGGTCGCCTAGTCACTTGTCTCTCATTTTGTACTAGTGAAAAACTCACAGTTAGGTATTAAACTAGTTACTTTTATTTTTGTTCATGTAGCTAATTGTACTAGCCATGACTTTTTAAAATTGTGTTTTTTCATCTTATAAATCTGCCAATTTAGGAATTATATAACTCAAAGTAGAACCTAAATCAATCAAAATAGAGACGAATTATAAAAAATCTTAGGACATGAAGACGTGTGTATAAAAATCAGTCACTTTATAAACATGTTTATTACTACATATGGTTCTTTTGTCTTATGGTTTATACAGTCTTCGATCGCGGCTGGGTTGCATATTAAATTAAGCACGTATATTTTAATATAAGCAACCCAGTAACCTATTAGTGTTTATAGTTAATCTCTATGAAATTTTGTATGCATATGCATGCCATGTACCTTGAATTAGTATTATTATGAGTTGGGTGTCTTCCTAGAATGAGTATCATTCTTTATTATGATTATAAATATTCACATTTGATTCCAAGGTTATGTATCGTGTTCGATAGCGGCTTATTTCCAACACTTAAAGTTTTGGTTTCTATTTGTAATGCGTCCATTGAACAGTTTTATAATATATATATATTCCAAATGGAAAATATCAATCATTGATAGAGAATGATTAGAACGGTCCAAAAATGACTTACAATGAAACATTTACATCCATACATCACAAGAGACTCTCTTTTTTACATAATCATCTCCTTGATACAAAATGGGAGCATTACCTTCTAATCAACATTATTTTACGAGGATTACATATATACAGTATCATCCTTGCAGCAGAGAGTTAATTTCTTCCCTGATTAGTTATATCTCAATTTTCCCAGGCTCCAACATTAAGGTGTTTTTTATAACTGATCCGCTTGTATATTCAGTTCTTTGTATATATGAGAAAAGGTTAATAACGTAAAGTATTCCATTTGCCGACGAATAGAATTTAAGAGATGTTGGAGATGAGGTGCCTTGATTTGGATTTTATTATTGGCCCAATCAATGACCATTTTTGAGTCTCCATAAATGTGAAGAATCGATATTGAGGAGGCAGGTGCGGGTGGGATTATTTTCGATCCCAGAGGAAATATAGTTTTGACTTATGCCTGGGGTTTTGGTCGAAAAAACAACAATGAAGCGGAGTGGCTCACGATTCTCTTTGGATTGGATCTGGTTAAGCAAAATAAGATCACCAAATTTATAGTCATGGGAGATTCTAAACAAGTTATTCATAAAATGACCTATGGATACAATCAAGGAGCAATCAAAATTAGAAGAATCTACGAGCGAGTTTGGTAAACCTCCGCAAATATGCAAACCATATTTTATCACATTCTCAGAAGCAATAACACTGAAGCAGATAACTTAGCAAATCAAGGAGTTAAGTTAAAAGTCGAATTATCCATGGTTAATGGTCATTTAAAAATCTTAAGTTATGTCCCCTAGGAACATAAGCAATGTAGGGTCGGCACAAAGGTGGGCGTTCTCCCTCCTCAACGCTCCAACTTCTGAATGTTTTTATTTCCTTGGCACAAGGGTGGGCGTCCTCCCTCCTCGACGCTCCAACATCCGGTAGTCAACATGTTTCTCGACGCCTATATGGCCTCCATGCACAAATGATGACGAATCCCATGTGAAGGGATTAAATGCAAGGTCTGGCACTCTCCGACTGATTAGAGTCTCCACACAAGCCATGGAAGGCATCGATATGAAGTCTTCTCCAACTCTGTTAGCTGCCCATTGTGACTACATCGCAACTAATTTTCTTCTCCCTATAGATTTATTACAGTCGTTAACTCTCGTCTTCCTCAACATAGAAGAAAAGGAAAGGCTGCCCAGCACCCAAGCAACACAATCAGTTCTCTCAATGCATATAGGATTGTCTTCTTCTCGGGATACAATGGAAAATAATGACCAGGATGTTAGCTTGAACGACCTGCAGGATTCCTTGTTGGAAATTAAGTAGCATATGTGTTGGATTTATGATATCATGAACAAGGGGATCACGGAAGGGAGCTCAACTGCAGAAGAGGTGAAATGGATGGCGAGGAAAATGGGAAACCATGATGCTAGAATTGAAGATAATCACAGGGACTTACACAACCTCATGGCTACTATTAATTACATTAAGGAATATTTGAAAGATGGTTAATATGAACCAATGCATTCATTGCCAAGACTCTCCTGCAAAAGACCACCCAATGGAGGAGACTTCAGTAGCTCAGCCAGTCAAAGTTCTAGGTGAAAAGCAGCAGAAGTAACAAAAGTATGAATGGTTTTTTATGTTTTTCTGTATTTTTCTTTTAGGCATCTATGTCTATATATACCCTATGAAGGGTGATAGAAGTCTTTTTTGGCACAACAACAAGTTTTTGTTAATTGTTTCTAGCACAAACAGTTCAGGATTTATTGGGATAGACAGGTTGAACTGCAGGCTTTGGCCTTTTTTTGTATGCTTGGCTGTTAACAAATTTTTTATATAAATACAATACTTTCCTGGTTTTTGTTAAAAAAATGTGAAGAATCGATATATTTATGGAAATTTCCACTTTTAGAATAAAGTAAAGAGCAACAAATTCAACCTTGCTATTTGAACTATGACCTGGAGCAAATTTGCTGTTGAACTTGTGGTTCTCTACAATGTATAGAACACCCCCAGAGCCACCCAAAGGAGGTTTCCTTGACTTTCCCCATTAAAGAAATACCATGGTACCAATCTGTCAATTGTTGGACGAAGCAAGGAATGTTTCTTTCTTGATTTAACTGATGCTTAATGTTCTTTTTTCCACTGCATAATAAGAGTCATTGTCACCTCTACTAGAATAAGGCGATCCTGAAATATTGTTGTGTTACGATCCCACCAAATTCCATGTGTAAAGGAAGAAGGTAAAGCATCGAAAGAGCGTATCAATGAGATTTTCCACCACGATTGACAACTCTTATCAAATGAATTCCCCATCTGAATTGTAGAGGCCTATAGTTCTTTTGTCCCTCCATTCTAAATATGCATTGCATATGAACAAAAAACAAATAAATGTGAGAACGATTCCTCATTCAAATGGCACAGGGCGCACCAAGTCGGACCCTGCCATACATGTTTCCATGGGTTGTCCCAAGTTAACAATTTGTTTCTCCATGAGCTGACATATCATTCGTTTGTTCTTCAAAAAGACTTCCTCATTTCATAAGAAGCTTGCATAAAAACATACACTAATGTTGTTTTGTTGTATCTACTGTAAATTATCATTATGTGTGTGTGTGTGTGTGTACACACACACACATACGTACATGTATATGTATGTGTGTACACATATAATTGTCTCATAATTAGGTTTCAATAATGGTCTGATAATTTATTTCCCTTAGCCAAAATGTTATACAAAAGTTTAAATTTTTGGAAGTAATAGATTTGCATCCTAAGTTAATTCTAAATCAACTAAATTGATCTTGGTCCAATTCATTATTGCTTATCACTAAACATAACTAACTCATTTCTAAGAGATTAATTAAGCAAGGATTTAAACATATAGTAATAATTATGATCAAGACACTTCGAGAGATAGTAACGATACAATATAGTTTCTAATATTAATGTTTATGAAATGTTTTCATATAACTTATAGATCCATAATTGGTTTATGATTTATTGAACTGATACATAAACATTTCTGGAAAAAAAAGCGTAAATCACCTACTTGAAATAATAATGGAAAAACAATTGGAGCTTCCCAGTTCCACCAAACCATAGAAGAGGACATCCACATTCACTTTCCCAACATCACCCTTGAGCTGGATCACCACCATGGAACAACAAACTCAACAAAATATGAACGCAAAATTTCCCCAAAAGTCTATAGAAGATAACAAATGGACCTTCTAAAACAGAGAGAGTACTCTACAACATAGAAACAATTCTCTCCGTGCACCACACAACATCATGTGTCTCCTTAATGCACTATTATATAATGTGTGTCCAAGTCTTATGCCATCTCAATCAAATCTCAAGATGATATTTTGATCCCTATAATTGTGGACCTAGTCGTCTTGCTGAGTTTTTGACTTGGATTTTATCAATATCAAATATCTTGCTTGCTATCCACTTGTTCATTGTCTTATGATGGTGTTCCCTCTTTCAACTAGTGGCTCCAAATGTCTAACTTTATTAATAAAATAATATTTCTTGTCCACAATATTCACCCATATGAGTGTGAGTATTTTGTCTCATAAAAAATTAGACTCTTATAACTCATTTACAAAATAAATGTTTGAGATTATTTACCAAATAAAATACTTAATTAAATAATTCAAAGTCTTGGAGTATTACACAAATCTAGCATTGCAAACTTGTGATAGCCAAAGTCTTAATCAAAATTCCATGGAGGCGT
Source organism: Pseudotsuga menziesii (assembly GCA_001517045.1). Taxonomy (NCBI): domain Eukaryota; kingdom Viridiplantae; phylum Streptophyta; class Pinopsida; order Pinales; family Pinaceae; genus Pseudotsuga; species Pseudotsuga menziesii. The sequence continues at coordinate 1,232,357 of LPNX010159696.1, read as the reverse complement.
CTTGTACTGCTTTTTGACAACTACATGGATTATATTTATCACAAAACTATATGGCAAATTCAGCATTGTAAACTTGTGATTAGCAAAGTCTTAATAAACATTACATGAAGGCATTATGTGCTTTTTGAAAACTACATAAATCCATTTTATCACAAAACAATATGGCAAATCCAATGTTGCAAACTTGTGATAAGCAAAGTCTTAATCAATATTCTATAATATTCCACAGAGGCATCCTGTGCTTTTAGATAACTAAGCAGATTCATTTTATCACAAAACAATATGGAAAATCCAAGATTGCAAACTTGTGATGAGAAAAGTCTTCATCAATATTCCATGGATGTATCAATATATAGACAAAACTAAATGGGTAGTTGGATGGAGAGAGTGGTGTCGCGGTTCAGTTCCGACTACGGTTATTTGCGAAGTGATTCTGGTGCGATTCTTCTGAGGCGGTTGTGCAAGGGTTTTAGCGGCAGCAGTTTTAGCCTTACACCATTGTCTCTAGTGTGGAGCTTCATCTATTGCAAGTTATTTTGCTGAGGGGTGTTGGCTTTGACCTTGCTGCCATATTGCCAATTAATCTCTTTTCGAGCTTTGTTAAAGGGCTTTTCTCTAGACTTTTTTTTGTTTTTGGATCATGGAGCAGTGTATGAAATAGTTCTTAGAGCACTATATTTTGTAGATATTGTGCTCTCTCTTCATAACAATGATATAGATGTGCATTTTCCCTACACAGTAACTTTCGAGGTTATATCTATAAGGCTTTCAAGTATTTGTATTCTATGTAACACTCTTGATAACAGTGATATAGATGTGCATTTGCACACAGTAACCTTCGAGTTTATATTTATAAGGCTTTCAGGTATTTATATTGTATGTAAGTATAAATTTAAATCTGATGATGACTGGAGGAGCCCGCCATTGTCAAGGGGAATGAATTCACAGTACCCTATCTTGAAGTGTCAGTGAAGGCGATAGAAGGTCGAAGATGGTATTTGGTCGTCCTTCTATATGACCTGGAGGAGTTTTTTATCTGTTGTTTCTCGGGGTCTACATGTCATGTGTACTCCTGGGCCTGATTTCATTTAGCAGGTGCATTGGTCATTAAACTACTGTGGAGATCAGAGGATGCCAGTTCTCTGATGTCTTAGTCGGTTTATTCACACTCTGTTGCTTTTGACATCTACATGTCTTGTGTACACCTGGACCTGACTTCTTTTAGCAGTTGCAAAGGTCTTTAAACTACTGTGGAGATCAGAGGATGCCAATTCTATGATGTCTTCATCAGTTTATTTTCACTTTGTTGCTATCTGACTGATTGGTTCTTTTCTAGGATTTTTCTGGTAGTCTCATGCATGGGAATTTCTCTGTCGTATTTGCCTATTGGAAGTGTTCAGTCTTTTGAGGACTTTCCAAAAGTTATCGACGGGGAAGTTTGATGACGTTCTAAAGGCATCTGGATCAGATTTCTGCTTCACTTTGGCTTTGGCCTCCTACAGTAATGCACTTGTTCGACTGTGTTTTTCCTACTCTTGGGACTTATGAATTAATCAGTGTGGATGGTAGGTGCAGGTTGTCGTTCTTGCATTCATTGATACCATCTCCGCATTAATCTTTAGTACTCTTCTGAAAGGTGACGCACCCTTCAGTAATGAGTAAACACTACTCATTTAATTTGAGAGGTTGAAGCATTGATTATGGGACTTTACGTTGAGCTTCATCCCTATTGGCGGATTCATCCTTGGTTCGAGGCTGCACAATTATTTTTAACTTTGGATGATTCAGTTCCAATTGTGCGCTCGATTACGGTTCGGTTTTAGATGTGTCTCATGTGGTGCACAATTTCCTTTTAGTCAATTGTGCACCCTCTGCTGGGTTGACTTATCAGTTAGCTCGACGGTGCACATTGAATTTAGTTTTGTGTTTTATCAAATTCGGATGGTGCATGCTCTATGTACGGTTGTGCAAGCTCGTCTGTTGCTAGCTCAGTGATCGATCATGTGGCGTGGTACCCTGCTGGCTGGATTTTGGTTTTTAGTTGGTGAATTGTATTTATTGTTCTCATTTATGATGAGGCATACTACAACTTTGCTGATTTGAAGCTCGATCTTTTTGGTTGGGGATGTACTCTATTATCTTTTATTAACTTTACTACTCTACTTTGGAGAATACATCTTATGAAAGGGTGGTGGATCTATATTCTTGCCATTTGGAGGGTGCATTTAAATTGGCTTGTAGGCACGTCTTGAGCATCGAAGTACTCGCTATTTTGTAATGTGTTTTCTCTATTTGCATGGCGTCCGTATTGATTATGATGATAGGTGGCGAGATATCAAATATTATGGATCCTCATGATGAGATTTTGTGGAAAGAGGCTGGACTTTTCATATCTGAATATGAGTTAAGACAGAAATTCAATGGTGGTGGCAGTGTCTTGAACCCTGTGCAGACTAATTTCAGTAGAGAGCAGATTTATGACACAATCTCGGAGCAACATCCCAATCTATTATGTGATAATGACCTAGAGAGAGAGTTATTATCTATTATTGATGAAAGTCATATCTTGGATCTCAATTTTCCTCGAGCGCATATCCCTGAACTTCCTCCTGAGGTGGTGAAGTCGTTCCGTGGGCCCAAACTAGACGTTTCTGCGCAGTCAGGAACTAGGGGTGTGGTAAAGCCGTGGAAACCTAAAAAAAGTTGCCCAAAGATGGTTTTAGGTAGATATATTGGGTTGGCGGATGTTGCAAAGCTTTCTTTTCATGCATTGGTGGGTAAGTTCAGTTACTGGGCCTGCTCGAGTCGGGACGTAGAGGCCTTTGTTGAGGAAAGATGGAGTCCGATTCTCCATTACAAACCGGATGTTATTATTCTGACAAGAGGATGGTATTGTTTCTGTTTTAGATGCTTGGAGGATTCAGAGATTATCTTGTCTAAGACCTGGTTATGTGGAAAGGGTAGTTTGATGATCAAGCGGTGGGATCATCTCTTCAATCCAGAAAAGGAGGTTATGAGGATGGGGCATTTGTGGGTGCTCATTCCCAACTGTCCACTATTTCTTTGGAATTTGGAAGCCTTCACGGTCATTGGAAACCATTTGGGTAGATTCTTGCATGTGGAAAAAGCTCTTCTTGAAGGGAATGATTGTAGAATTGGCAAAATTCTGGTGGAGATTGATATAACCCATGGCCTGGTTGCGGATTTGTCTATTGAATGGAGGGGTTCTGTATTTGAGATTGAGATAGATTATTGGGGTCTGCCTTTTAGATCTACAACTTGTAATAAGGTGGGACATCTAAAGGCAAAGTGTCTTGGACAACCCATTTAGCAGTTGAATTGCCTTGGCCTTCTGCACACTTCATCGACTGAGGACGAGGCACGGGTGGACACTTCTCTGTCTGATGAGAGGATGGATTTTGATTTATCTAAGCTTTCCATATAGGACATCGCTCTGATTGGTAAGTTAAAGCTCTATTCTCCTCATTTACTCTTGACTTTGTCATTAGAGGAATTTTCCTTTTTGAAATTACCTCTGTTTAAAGAACTGTGCCCCATCCTCTGATAAGTCGGTTGCAGATACTAGTTCTTTTATGGGTGATCTTAGTGATGTGGGAAAAGGGTTGGTGCCCGTGTTACCTCTTTCGAGAGAATAGTATGACTTACCCTGTAATCTGGAATCTGACCCCAATTTATCTAGGCCATTATCAGGGGATCTTAGTGTTCCTTTGGGAGGGGAGATGAGCTCTGGTTGCGTGGCTTCGTCATCCCATATTGAGTTGGAACCCTTTGAACAACAGAATGATTCTGAGTCTTTGGGAGATATTATGCCTACCTACCGCGATATCTTACAGCACTTGACCCTTCAGATTTTTTCTGGAGGTCGGTGCATTGGGGATATTGATCCTAAAGGTAGTGTTGGTGGGGGGCTGGACCCTGATTTCTCTCCCCTCAAGACTCGTAGTGCCAGGAAATTAAAAGTGGTGACAATTGAACAGGCTAAAACCACCCCACAGCCTGCAACTGTTACTCGGGCCCTTAGAGCACAGAAGGCCTTGGCTCGGGGTAAGAAATGATTGTTCTATCTCTTAATGTTCATGGGGTGGGGGGTGCCCCTAAATTACTTGCCCTCCGTAGACTGATGGAGACTGTCAGACCATATATCTTATTGATTCAGGAGACCATCGTTACTTCGATTAGAGCGATAGAAGTGTTCTCTAAGATTGTGGGTAATTGGCATATGAGTGCAGTGGATGCTAATGGTAATTCGGGGGGTTTGCTGTCGGCATGGAACCCTAAGAAGGCCAATTTTGATGCTTTTCATTATGTTGCAGGTATTATTTTGTAGGTAAAGTTATTTAATAGTGATCAGGTTGTGAAAGTTGTAAATTGTGATGGTCCGTATCTTAATCGATTACAGTACTGGAATCTTATCAAGGCTGGGGGACTTCTAAATGAGAGAGGTTTGATTCTGGGTGGAGATTTAAATTTTACTATGTCGGCGAGAGAAACCTGGGGCAACACTCGTCTTGATCCGGATGCAGATTTTTTCTTTGATATGATTTGAGATGCAGGTTTATATGATGTGGAGCTGACTGTTTTGGGTCCTACGTGGCAGAATTGTCGGGGTGGTCATGCAGGTATTGGTAAGCGCCTAGATCAGTTTCTTGTGGAATCGAAGCTTCTCTCTCAAACACATGCTTTTAGGTCTTGGGTTGTTCAAACTAAAATACCATATCACTTTCCGATTGTCTTCCAATGGGAACGGGAGGGAGAACGCATACATTATCCTTTTAAGTTCAACTCGACCTGGTTGTCCTTGGATTATTTTGATAGTTTTTTCCGGAATACTTGGAGTTCGATGGTGGTGGAAGAAGGGCTATCTCCCATGAGAACCTTTGTTCAAAAGCTTAAACTGCTTAGGGCAGGGGTTATAAGTTGGGAAAAGAAACAAAAAGCTAGTGATTTAGAGGATTTGGAAGCTATAGAGAGCGACATTGTTGCTATACTTCTTGGCAACCCTTCTGGCATTAGTTCTGTGAGAGAGCGTGTACAGTTGGCTCGTCTTATTGATTCCCAGAATACTATTTTGAAAAGGAAGGAGGAGACCAGTTTTCAAAAGAGTCGTTTGAAGTGGATAGAAAGTGGTGATAAGAACACAAAATATTATCACCAATTTGCCAACCATATGATCCATAATCATATTTGGGACTTGCAAGCTGTGGATGGTACTACTATCGCCAAGCAAGGAGATCTGGAAAAGGAGGCTTATGCCTATTTTAAAAATGCATATAAGGCGCAGGGTGATCTATCTATAATATCCCAACTGGAATTAATTCAAAAATACCCGCGTATGTTTGGTGAGGAGGCTGGTAACAAACTTTTTGATCCAGTATCTTTGAAGGAAATCCATACTACGCTAAAAGGATTTGAGCTATCAAAAAGTCCTGGTCCAGATGGCTGGATGGTGGAATTTTTCTTACACTTCTTTGATCTGATGGGTCCGGAACTACATGCTTTGGTGGAAGAATCTCGTATACAAGGTCAGGTCTGTGGATCATTGAATTCTACTTTTGTTGCTTTAATTCCTAAATCTAATAAGCCTAACTCCTTTGCAGGGTTTAGACCGATTTCTTTGTGTAACCTTGTTTATAAGATTATTTCAAAAATCATTGCTGTCAGATTGAAAAATGGACTATCTATGGGCATGTCTGATGAAAAGTTCGGATTTCTTGAAAATCGACAAATTACAGACGCCATTTCAATGGCTCAAGAAGTTCTACACAGTGTCAAGATTAAAGGAAAAAAGCATTGGTATTAAAACTTGATCTTATAAAAGCATATGACCGAGTGGATTGGCGATTCATCAGACTGGTTTTGTTGCAGATTGGTATCCCATTGGATACTACTAACTGGATAATGGGATGTGTTAGCTCTGCAAATTACTCAATCCTGGTTAATGGAGATCCCACATCTTTTTTCTCTACATCAAGGGGATTGAGGCAGGGATGCCCTCTCTCCCCTTTATTATTTCTCCTTATAGCTGAAGGACTTAGCAAGCTTATCAAAGAACTGGATGATAAGGGTGATATTGTGGGGCTTGAAGCGGCGGCGGGGATATTCATTACCCATTTGCTGTTTGTTGACGACATTCTATTATTTGGTGGTGGATACATTCGGGAATGGCGAGCAATCAAAGGGGTCTTAGATCATTTTTGTGGGGCTACTGGTATGTGCATCAGTCAAGAAAAGTCACAATTCTATGAAGCGGGATGGGATGAGGTGGACATTGATTTGATACAACAACTCTTTTCTTATGATATCTTTCCCTTACAAGGTGGCTTTAAATACTTGGGTTTCTTTCTTAAACCCAATGGATATAAGATACAGGACTGGGTCTGGTTGTTGAGAATATTTGAGGCATGCATTGGTGGCTGGGGACATAAGTATTTATCGATTGCTGGGAGATTTGTACTGACTAAATCAGTACTTGAGAGTCTCCCTGTATATTGGCTCTCTCTCACATGGATTCCTCGGTCAATTTTGAAGCAAATTCAGAGTCGGATGGCTCGTTTCATCTGGCCAGGATGCAAAGAAAAATATTCTATTAGCCTGGAAAAGTGGTCATATCTGACGAAACCAAAGGCTCTAGATGGGTGGGGTTTGAAAGACCTTGGGAACTTTGGATTGGCTCTCACTGCAAAAAACCAGTGGCGCTGTTTATTTGTCCCGTGCTTGTGGAATAGGGTGGTCCAAGCAAAATATTTGCGTGGCTAGGGCACGGCTGATTGGTTACGTCTGGAACCTATTGAACAGTTGGATATATCCAATATATGGAGGGTGCTCCTTAAAGCTCTACCTATTCTGAATTCGTGGCTGGCGTGGAAGCCAGTGGAGACGGATGGAGCATCCGTATTGGCAGGGATCTGATTGTTGGTATGGCTGGCATATTAAAACTTTCTATAGTTTTATTAGACCATCTTTTGCATAGAAGAATATATTATTTGGCACAAGCGGCTAAGATTGGTAGTGGAGACAATTTTTCGTGCTGGGCCAATGCACAGGATTTGGTCTCGGATGGCGATGTTGGAAGAGAGTGGAACAATTATATTTATGGTTTAAAAAACCTTGGCATTTGTTTGAAGCCGATCAAGGATACTTTGTGCTGGAGCAAGAATATAAAAGATGGTACTATTACTGCAGCCTTAGCATACAAAACGACTAACAGACAAGGAAATTCGGATCTCATTCCGGAGTGGTTTTCAAAAGTGTGGAAATGGGGATTACCCTTGAAAATCACCTTATTCAGTTGGCTTATGATTGCTAATCGCATTCTAACCTGGGATCTCTTGTTGAAGAAAGGTTTTTCAGGTCCGGGTATGTGCCCTTTATGCTGTACTGAGGAGGAAAGTGTTTCACATCTTATGATTTCATGCTCTTTTACTTTGCAGGTTTGGGACTATCTGAAGGATTTCCTTAACACAGATGCAGTTTGGCATGGCCAAAATGTTGAACAGGCCTTCAGGATCTGGTTTGATGCAGAAAAAAATTGGCGGTCTATACCTTTCTATGTCTGTAGATCTATCTGGTTGGCGCGAAACTCCCATATATTTAAGGGGTTGATTTATTCTCTCCACTACAGATCTTTAATAAGGTACAGAATGCTTGGTTGGACAGAGCTAACCGTTCCCGGGTGATCAGATATCAGTATCTACAACAACCATTTTTTCAGCAGAATGTGGCTATTGGGTATTTTGATGGGGCCTCACAGGATGGAGGTTATAGATGTGGTGCTGGAGCTTTTCTTATCTCGCCGATATTGGGCAAGTACAGTGTAAAATGGAATTGTGGTATTGGCACAAATACTCGGGCTGAGTTACTTGCATTGTGGAGTATTCTTCATTTAGCAAATAGTATGGGGATTGATGCTATCCAAATTGTAGGGGACTCTCGTATTATTGTAGATTGGTTAAGGGGGAGTTTACATTTGGAAACTTTGGCGCTGACTCATTGGATGGAGCGTATTATGCAGTTAAAGACTCATTTTTCAATGGTCAACATTCAGCATGTTTACAGAGAACTCAACGCAACGGCTGATCGCTTATCTAAGTTGGCCTTAGATGGTCCAGTTGGCCATTATCTAGTGGCTCCGAGAGATGGCAGAGACCCATACTCTTTCAAACTTTTGGGACTTTTCTAATTTCTGGTTTTTGTTTTTGACTTCATTGAGTGCATACGATTGTTATATTTTATGGCTCAATATATGGGACCCACTATATCGAGGTTTATTTGCACAGGTAGTGGCAACTTAACCTTATTATTATGGTTGGGTGATGATGGATTCCTGTTATGAGTTGGTTTGTATTTCTGGATCTGGGAAGTCAGTCACAATGCTGTTTTTTCCATGCTATATGACGAAAATATGTAACTAGAAAGTTACAATGCTGAAAAGGTTGTAAATATTCTGGTGATACCTTTTATTATATATAATATATAAGATCTTTTTTCTATGAAGAAAAAAAAATAAGACAAAACTAAATGTTTATAGTGAGTGATTCCAATATTAATAAGAATGTTTATTTACACCCATTGTGATCCGTACACAATATTTATTGACACCGTCGTTTTTTATTTGAATTCAATCCCGACTTTTTGAAGTCTCTTCCATCCGTTTATGATTACTCTTCACGTTTTGAATTTTCTATAGATCTCTCTTTTCCTTCCGTATTGAGAGACATTTAAATTTATGTGTTCTTAAGTTATAAATTATTTGAAGAGAATACACATTTTACTTTTTATAACAGCATCACGGTACGTGAAGAGTAAATGTTCACATTATACTTGATAATTTCCATTTCTTTGAAGGTAAGTTTTAAATATTGTATTTTTATTTAGCTCATTTTCATTTTTTGTGGTGTTAATTCCCTCTATTTATAGACTACCACAACACATACTGTGCGGTTAGTGAACTCCATACGGATTCTTGATGTTCACTGAATGTTAAAATAATTATTAACTCCTAATTATTGGAGCATTGTAGAATGAAAACAAGTAATTGATCATTAATAATGTTTTTTCTTGAAAACGTTGTATTTCGAGAAAATTGTGTGAGTCCTTGAGAAATAGATCGTTGACTCTATGAATTTCGCCACGACGAAATGTGCCTGAAAACATTATGCAAAAGAGCGTAATTGGCTTTGTTGATATTGAGCTCCACACATTCCATTCTGTTGGGAACTATAAAAAAAACAAGAGGGAAAACATCCAAAAAGGAAGGCCTTGAGAAAAACTTAGGCTTTTTAACTCTTAGGTCTCTATGTCATTCTTCACATGAACAATAGTTCTGATAACAATGGCATTAACATAAGGGTTATCATAATGAAAGATCATCGTGTTTTTATGGTTCCACAATTCCCAAACCACAAAGAAAGGAATGATTATATACTTCAATTTCAAGACTGACTAGTTCTTAAGATCTTCTTCCAAGCTGATTTTGTCCCATACAACATGTAGAGAAAAAAATCCTACATATCTCCCACCAAATAGTTTTAAAGAAGGGGCAATACACAAACATACGAGGGAGACTTTCCAAGTCTTTTTTGCACATCACACACCAACCAAGGCCATAATGACCTAACTTTTGCAAATTATCCCAGGTTAAAATCTTACCATTCAAAGCCAACCACCAAAAACATTTAACTTTAATAGGAACCGGCCTTTTCCACAAGTATTTGTTCCACCATTTAGAGTATTGATCCAGCTTGTCCAAAACCAAAGAAGAATAAGCTAATTTAGCAGTAACTTCGCCACATCTTCCATTTGAATCCCATGCAAGAAAGTCGTTATGATCAATTAACCTGATACCTGAACAATCCAAGGAGAAGGTGAAACGTTCCCATTCCTCCACAAAACAAAAAGGCAAATTGAGTTGTTGAGCAGATTTCCAATAACCCCCATCTCCAACATAATTATTATGGGTTTGAGACAAAACCAATATATTGTGATTGTGTAATTTAGATATCAGATATATGGAACGAAATGAATTATCTTTGACACTGGCAATAGGATCAATTCCAATGAAAATGTCTAGCCCATGGACCACCTACCAACAAGGGTGATTACTAATAATATGGATCACTTTCACAAAACTTCTCCAAATAATGGAAGACCCACTAGACAAGAGATCGGATTACAAGTCCAGTCGCATAGGACATGATACTTAATATATTTTGCTATAATGACCCTACTCCATAGATTGTTTGAGAAAAATGCACGCCATAGGCTATTGGTGCACGATGCTTTGTTAAACCAAGACAATTTTTTTATTCCCCAACCACCACACCACTTTGGTAAGGAAATTCTTTCCCATGCTACAATATAGTATTTAGAACAATCCAAACTACCAGCCCAAAGAAATTGAAAAATATGGCTTTCAATAAGAGACACCACCTATTACGGAACCAAAACCAGTGAGAACCAATACACGGGGATACTCTGAAGGACAACATTAACATGAACCTGTTTACCTCTAGTTTAAATCCATCTATAGCACCATACATTAATCATCTTCTTCACTTTTTTTAAGCAAGCAATTCCAATCTGCAACCCCATAAGCATTTCATTTAATAAGTATCCGAGATATTTTAATTCCATAGACAACTCAGTCATATTGAAAGGAAATAAAGAACCAATCTGAGCACAAATCTCCTCATCTTCACAATTATGAGATAAATAAGATTTTTTATCACTAATCACAAAACCCAAGACCAAGCAAAAAGACTAAAAAATAACCTTTATGACCCACCATTCAACCATAGATCGATGCCCACAAATCAAAATGTCATCCACAAATAATAAATGGGTAACCGACAAGGAAGAATTAATTTTGTTACCCTTTAACTTCTTCTTCTCCCTAGCCTCCAATAAAATCATGCTCAAACCTTTAATAACAAAAAAAAACAACAACGGGGAAAGAGGACATCCTTGTCTCAAACCTCAACTACAATTGAAGAAACGGGTAGGAGATCCATTGGCTAAAACATCAAATTTTGCATTGGAGATACATCCCATAATCTAGCAAATAGGTTCATAAGGAAAAAACATCTGGAGGATAAGCCAACAAAAAGACTGAGTCCACCTTGTCATACACTTTAAACAAATCAACCTTTAAGATAAATGCATTTAATTTCTAACTCTTGAGTGAATGAAAAACCTCTTGGGAAATGCTCACAACATACAAGATCTAACTTCCAAGCAAAAAACCAAATTGCTTAGCAGAAATACCAACACCCAAAGCAACTTTCAATCTATTTGCAATGATTTTTTTGATGAACTTGTAGATAAGGTTACATAGAGAGATCGACCTAAAATCATTATAATATTTAGGCTTGTCTCTTTTAGGAATAATGGCAATATACATGGAATTCATACCCACGGGAATATGGCCTAAACACCTTGATAACCATGGTTAATCCTTTCCCAAACAATAAAAAAGTGAACAAAAAACTCCACAAGCCAACCATCATCCCCTAAGATTTTGGATTTAGCAAAATTTTTAAGGACCTCTCTTACTTCCTCCAAACTTACCTCATCACCAATAGCTTGACCTTCCTCATCAAAAAAGAACCTAGGAAATAGTTTTAAGATCTTCAGTTGTTAATCCAAATTGAAATAATGTCCTTGACTGTAGAGATCCTTAAAATAGGCGACAGTAGAACCTTTAAGAGACTTTTGACCCTGTATAAATTCACCCTCCGCTGAATTGAGATCCCAAATAGAATTAGAAATTATTCTTTGGTTATCAAAATTATGAAAAAAATTAGTATTGTTATCCCCTGATTCAAGCCAAATGGCTCGACCCTTGAGGTGCAAATTCTCCTCTTCCTACTTCAAATTTTTTGTCTACTTATCTTGTAGCTGAATAATTCTATCTCTCCTTGAATCAAAGAAATAATCATCATCAACATAACCATGTAATGAAACCAAGTCTTCTTTGATACTAACCAAATCCTTATCCAAAAGAGCCTGTTTCTATTTTTCCCAAACAAAAACCTCCTTTCTAAGCAGAGAAAGGTTTTTTAGAAACTCGCTCATGGAGGAAGATGCATTGACTCAGAAAAGGAATGCCACTTATCTTCCACAAATATGCAGAAGTCCAAATACTCCAACCAACAATGGTTGAACTTGAAAGGATGATCTGGATTTAGGTAGGAACGCAACAGAATACACAAATAACCATAAAAGACAAATATGCTGTGGAAATAACACTTCATTTCATTAATATCAAAGAACTGAAACTTGTTTACTCACATGATGGAAATAAACTAGCTAGAGTGTTGGTAGCTTATCTTTGAGAAGAGATGCGGAGGCTACATGCCTCTGAACGTTGTGTTACAATGAGGTTCGAATGCCTATATATTATTGAGAAACAATGAAAAACCCTACACATCCAAAAACCTAACCCTAGGAGGTGAAATGCCAGAATATGGGCCTCGTTGGGTAACTTGGTACATCGATTTCCCGGGGTCGTAACTTTGGCATACTATCTTCGTTTGATGCACATGATACATCGTTAGAAATATCTATTCAATTACTACATCCAATAGACCATTTTATGCTGAAAAAAATGTCATTTAGGGCCTCAAAACGGATCCAGAAGTTTAGTACCCGAAAACTACCAAAAATAGTAAATTGTGCTACAATTAAGGAAACTAAAAAATTGAAAGATACAATGGTGGGGGTCCAAGTGGAATAGGCGGGTGGCCACCAATATCCTCCTGGATCATTCCTCCCCCCTTAGGAAGCAATGGTCCCCATTGAGTTGAGTTCCTCCATGAGATGAGGAAACTTCTGTTCAACTTGGTCCCTGGTGAGACACTTTCCCTGGTGAAGGAGTTGGCATGCTTTGACAACTCGATATAGATGGATCTTCTGCTAGTGGGTGTTCTTGATCCGTGTGTCCATAATTCGATCAGTTGTGGCTTGTTCCATGCAGTTTGAGTTTAACTCTGTTGGTGTGAGTTGTTCTGCCATGTCTGATGTGTCCAGTAGAGGTGGAAAGTAGGGTCAAAGGCAGTCCACAATGAACACTGGGTACAGATCAAGGAATGGTGGAATACTAAGTTCGAAGGAATTGTCCCCGACAGCCTTGGTGATGGTGTATGGCCCATATTGGAGTGGGTGAAGCTTGCGGTGGGGTCCATGGAGGCGCTCCTTATGCAAATGTAGCCACACTTTGTCACCCACCTGGAAGTTGTGTTGCACCCGATGTTGATCATGTCGATGCTTGTACTTAGCATTGGCTCTATCCAATATGTCATGAACGTGTTGGTGAATGTGCTGAATGCGCTCAATGAAGTTGTTCACCTTGGAAACTTTAGACTGGACATGAGCCGAATCAGCCTGAGTAGCCGCAAATGGCATGGCTACGTCAATGGGACATAATGGCTAGAATCCTAAGCCCACCTAAAAGGGGTTGTGGTCAGCTGAGTTGTGGAGGGCTCAGTTATAGCTATGTTGTACATAGGGGAGTCTCTCATCCCATGTGCGTGGATGCTTTGAGTTGTACATGCACAAAATGTGTACGATAATCTTGTTGATGACCTATGTCTAGTCATCAGTTTGGGGATGGAAAGCCGTGGACTTGGTGAGCTTGGTGTCTAGAATTGACCATAGGGTGGACCAAAATGTACTAAGGAAACTGTTGTCCCAATCTGAGATGATAGACTGTGGGATCCCAAAGTTTACCCACACTCGTTCAAAGAAGAGTTTAGCAGTGGCTTCTGCTGTGATATTCTTCTTGGAGGATGCCATTATGGCCATCTTTGAGAATCTGTCGACGACCATGAACACACAGTCATTGTCATGCTTAGTAGAAGGAAGGCCCAACATGTAATCCATGGAGATGGATTCCCAAGGTCGACTAGGGGTAGGCAAGGGAGTATAGAGGCCTTGCTTCTTGATGGATGGTGTTATCTCCCGAATTGACCATCGTCATTTCGGTTGATAGAATGGGTAAAAATTTTTATTTCAGTAAGTCTTGGCCTTCAAAATCAAAAATTTCAGCTTTCGGCAGTTAACTAAGTCTATGGAAGTTTAGTTAGCTGCCGAAACAGGTCCATTTCGGCAGCTAAGACGATCTGTCAAATTACTTTAGTTGCCGAAAATGTTTCCATGTGTAATTTTAAAAGATTGTGCCCTGGAAATCTCCAAATGTCAAGCTATATGTGGATCAGTGATATGCATGGAAAGAAT